>CACRXP010000259.1:229158-247055 GCA_902702965.1 Spirometra erinaceieuropaei
TTGTGATGTCACCATCTATACAAAGTTTTAAGAAGAATCTGGACATATTTATGTTCCGAAATGACCAAGAGCGATGAGAAGTCGAGCTCACTCCCTGTAACTCCTTCTCATTTTGTCCCACCATTATGGGCGTGTTCGAAATATTTCAGCCCAGAACATCTATCTGTACACCACACATTTTTTACGTTGCAAATAGGGTACTCAAAGGCTTACGCCTATTTCTCTCAATAAACTGAACTGAACTGAACATGACGCCGAAAATCCTATCATACTGAAATGTGACGCGTCTCCGTACGGCGTAAGTGCGGTTCTCATGCACCGAATGCCTTCTTGTGCGGAGATGCCGATTGCTTTTTCATCAAGGACACTCTCCCATGCGAAAATCAACTATTCGCAACTAGATAAGGTGGCCTTAACAATAACGTTTGGCCTACATCGCTTCAACCTGTATCTTTTCGGCCGATCCTTTAAGATTCACAGTGACCAAAAATCCCTCTTAGGTTTGATGGGAGAAAAACGAGGGACACAACAGATGTCCTTGCCGAGAATGCAAAGATGGGCACTGGCTCCCTCTCTACTTACACATATGCAATGAAATACTTTACGACTAGTGCAGACGTAGTGGCTGACGCTTTCGGTAGGCTTCCCATTGTAGTCGATGACGTTAACGGGGCACCTGTTTTGAGACCGCGAATCCTTTGAAGAACTTAGTCAATGCGCCTGCACCCTGCCAACAAACCAGACAGTGGACATTGAGAGACCCTCTTTTAAGTCGGGTGGAAAGAGCCTTGCAGTCTTGCTGGCCGTCCTCCACCTCCTCCCCCCACTCCTCCCCCCCTCATGATTTTCAGCCATTCTTCAGCCGTCAGAACGAGTTAAGTCTACAAGACGAATGCATACCATGGGGCAGTCGTGTAGTTAGGCCACCGCAAGGCCGACGGGCCATCCTCAGAGACCTGCATAATGCTCATCCCGATGCAGTTAAAATGAAACCTCTCGCCCGCAGATATGTTTGGTGGCTCGAAATTGACGCAGATATCGAAAATGTGGTGAGAGCATGCCACGCGCGCCAAATACCCCCAGAAGACCTTAAGGAAGGTGTCTCTGAGGCCTTAGGCCTGGCCCGACTTGCGGTGGAAAAGGGTACACTTCGGCTATTTTGGACCATTCCCAGGCCATATGGTCTTGGTGGTGGTTGACGCACACACTAAATGGACTGGTGCGATAGATAGATAGATGATTTTTATTAAAGACCGGTCGGGGTCCCATCAAAGCAAGTTAACATAAATTTACATGCGAGTTTTAGACGAGGTAGGCCATTGAGAAACATGATGATTGAGAGGTGAAAAAAAAAACTCCTTACAAAAAGTTAAAAATGATTGGATTAATTTTATAGGAGAAAAAAACCCCTCTTTAAAAATAATAACAGAAAAAAGCGAGCAGGACTGGCCTGTAGGTGGCGGTATATAACGGAATGTTGTCGGTCATCGTCAGGGTAGCAATAAATCTCAGCCTTGAGGAGTACGAATGTGGGTCAGACAGGACTGGCTTGCATATGGCATTGTATACGGGATTCACAATTGAGATCGTCTGGACCGGATTGATACGCCGCGTCAAAGAGGCCAGACGAGAGGAACCGAGATGCGATCGGCCACAGCACGCTTCGAGCCCAGCCGAGCAGTGGGGAAGGGAGGTACGACCGAACTACTAGTAGACAGTGAATACTGAGGGTTCCGCCGTGAGCGTCGACAGACCGCATGAGGTCGGAATGCGGGAGATGACATCAAAAACCGCGAAAATTGTCGCTATGGGGGGAGTGATAGCAGTGGATTTAGAAACCAATTCAAAACAGGGGTTTCTAATGATATAATTAAGAGTTACCACTTAATCTACCACTAAATCCCAGGAGGACCCTTCTCGAAGTCAAGTATCAGAGTGTTCGGGAATGAGACCGTTAACAGTGCCTTTATGCTTTCCGGTGTCAGATGTTTGCGTAATTTCTACTTGAATACCAGTAACTGAGGCGATAATCTAATGTCAGGCGGAAGATTATTCCAAAGGAAGGCATATTTGGAAGCAAAGAAGAGGGAGCGCTTAGATGTAGTACAAAGAGGCGGCGGAATCACCATGCAGGAGTTGCGCGTGGTATAAGACCGATCTCTCGGAGTGAGAGTGTCAATGAGCGGAAGACTGGAGCTAGAGTTGATGCGAAAAAGGAAGCAAGGGCCAGCTTCGAGTCTTCTAACCCCCAAAAACTTAATGTTCGCCAACTGACATCTCTGAGTATAAGAAATACCGGACGAAGCTTGAGAGAACAGTTTCCGGGTGAAAACCCTCTGAACATTTTCGATTTTATTACGGTCGCAGGCGTTCATTAAACCGAAGAAAGGACAGCAGTATTCGAGGACTGGAAGAAAAAACATTTGATAAAGTCTTAGCTTCATTTCCGGAAGGAAAAAATTATGCGATATGAATCCACATATCTGCGCGGCCTTGGCAGAGATTCTATCTGCATGAGGTGATAAAGCAAGTTTATTTGTATAACTTAGACCTAGGTCCTTTATGGTGAGGCATTCTGAGAGTGGGTTATTCTGAAAAATTATGAGACCAGGAAGTTTGGCAGGACCAAAACACATGAAACTACACTTGGATGATGAAAACTCCATCTGCCATGTCGAACCCCATCTGCTTAAGCGTAGTAAATCGGCATTACTTTTTTCAACACAAACATTTGCGGTGTCCTTAGAGTATGAGTAAACACACTTGAGGTCTTCGGCATAAGTAAAACTTTGCGAATTTCCGAGTTCAGTCGAAATATCATTGATGTACAGAAGGAAGAGTAGCGGACCCAGGACCGTGCCTTGAAGTACGCCACTCGTGATCGAGTGGGGTGTCGAGTAGCTATTACCGACCATGACTTTCTGATATCGGTTGGACAGATAGGACCTGATGAAGTCGAGTAGAGGCGGCCGGATGCCGAGAGCTTCCAACTTTACTAAAAGACGTCTATGGGGCACCTTGTCAAAGGCTTTGCTAAGATCAAAGTAAATAACTACCACTGACTGCCGTTCATTACGAAGAGAAGTGATTAGATTAAGAAAAGCCAAGTGACATGTTTCGCAGGATCGTTCAGGTAAAAATCCATGCTGACTAGAGCTCAGAAGCCGATTAGCTAGACAGAAGTCAAGAATTTCATTGAAAATAATCCTTTCAAGAAGTTTTGCTAGAGACGGCGTTTTGTGCACGCCCCGACAGTAATTAACATCGGACCGAGATCCTGACTTGAAAACAGGAATGATAATTGACGTTTTCCATGTTTCAAGAAAGAATCCTTTTGAAATATAAACCGAGGATAAATGACTGAGCAATATGGGAAGGTCGGACGCTTGTTTAATAATCGAATTCGGAATTCCGTCCGTTCCTGAGCAGTGTGAGTATTTCAAACGGCTTATGTGTTTCTTAATGAGATCTGAGGAGACATCAATTGTACTAAGTGTCCTATCTGAAAGTGATCGAAAGAAAGGGACCGGATCGGACTCGGTAGCAAGGTGTTTTGCAAAGAAAGCACTAAACAACTCCGCCTTGTCAGTGTCATCGATGAGGAAGACCTTGTTATCATTTAGCAGGGGTGGAAGTTCGTGACCACGCTTAGAGGAGGACCAGTGACGGAAGATGTTAGCGACGGATTTGCCAGTGTTCGAACCACTGAGAGCAATTGATTCTCTTTGCCTGTCGCGCGCTTGGCGCATCCTTGAGGCCATCTCAAAAATCTCTGTAATTCTAAGATGAACAGATAAGGAACTAGTGGATGGGTCACGCAATTGTCGCCTCAAATTTTTTAGTCTGTTCTGAAGAAAATGAGGAACAAGGGAATCTGAAGAATTAGGCTTGAGATATCTACGCGGCACAAACTCTAGAATGTCCTTGGAAACATTGGACATGGCATCACGAAGAATGGTCACATCGCTACAAATGAGGAAGCCACACCAATCCAAGGATCTCATATAATTATTTCTTAAGTCGCTATCTACGCAGTCGTAGTTCATGTAAGTCCGAACGGCGCTTGTCTTTTTTGAAAAGGCAAGCGGTAAGCAACAATGAATTAATACGTGGTCACTGTTAAAGAGGTCCTTTTTTAAAGCAACAGAAAGAGGAGCAATGTCATTGGTAAAGATTAGATCTAAAATGTGATTATCTCTTGTTGGAGAGCGCACCAGTTGGGACCAATTAGAAAAATTGACAATATCTTGAAAGGGCTGGAATCTGGGCGGGCAGCTATTGGAAACCCAGTCTATTTCAGGAAGGTTAAAATCCCCAGTGATTATTTTAACATCGAAAGCAGCTTCCGAAATTAATTTAAAGATTTCACAGAGTTGAGAATCATCACTGGCTAAAGAATTTGGGGATTGTAGATACAGCCAATAATTGCCTTTCTTTGCGGCGAGAGAATAACAGATGCAAAGCAGAAGTTTCCCGTGAATGAAGAAACATCCAAGCAGGAAATTCCTGTTCATTGCCTACTATTGACAAGTTGTGAACTGTTTTTTCTACTTTTGTGATATTTGAAATGATCACTCCACACAATGGCCCCATCTTTACTAGTGTTGAATTTAAAGCATTCGTGGGAGAAAAATGGAATTTAAATGTTGAATTTAAAGCATTCATGGGAGAAAAATGGAACTAGGCATTTAACTACTGCCCCGTACCACGCTGCTTCTAATGGCCTCGCAGAGCGTGCAGTCCAGACAATAAAGCACGGACTAGCCAAACAGACGGAAGCGGATTTGGCCACCAAGTTGTCACGCTTTTTGTTCAGCTATCGCATAGCACCAAACGATTCAACCGGTGCTTCTCCTGCGGAATTGATTTTCAAGCGGCAGTTGCGCACACGACTCGACCTGCTTAATCCTTCGGCTCGACAAAACAGACAAAGATGAAGGCACGATATGAAGTGAGCACTCTACCACGGGTTGTCGCGCCTAAAAAAGTGTCTACACGCGATTAGTACATGAGGGGGTCTGGTGTCCAGCAGTAGTTCGAACATGCGAGGGGTAAATAGAAGACTTAGCGTTAGAAGATTGGAGAATTGTGCGTTGACATCTGGACCAAGTTCGTGGCCGAACGGACACAGTAAGGGAAGAATTCGGAAAGTTCGAGCTGCCAGCAACCCTTGATAGGGATCCTGACATTCCGAGGACTGAACATTAACTGCCTACACAGAGCACAACGCCATCGACCAAGGTGTTTGTTCCCCCTCCTGCTTCTATTCCGGCCGGAACTAATTTAGGGACAGAGAAACAAGTGACTCCACAAAGCGGCGCAGAGTTCTAAAATACCGCCCTGAGAAGACTGACCCGAATCCGCAGACGTGTCCAACGATTTCAGGACGAATTCCATCAGAACATTGTTAGTCTATCCACTATTACTTTTATCGCTTCCTCTCTCCTTCCCATGCTGATCACTTCGGGGTAGAGGGATGCACCAGATGCCGCCCGGGCTGCCAGGACATCATGTCACATGCGCGTGACAAGCGAACGGTTAAGATTGTGTACCCCGTTCAAACCTTTGTTTTAATTGGCTACCCTTCAGCCTATGACACTCGCTTATCCTGCTGTATACTCAACCGTTTCTACAAGCCTCCCCATTTGTGCTGTCCTGCGTACTCAGTACACGTCCTATTTACAACTAAGTTTCTGTTTTGTTTACATAACAGCATGGACATGAGAAGTCTGCGATATAGTATCAGTTTCGGTGATGGAGATGGAGATGGTGGAGCTGGTGGCGGGCGTGGTGGGCAAGCTGGGCGATGGAGTGTGGGCAGGGCTGAGCATGGTGAGTGTACAAGATGTACTGAGTATGATAGAGCTGGTGGCGGTGGGCGCGCTGGGCGGCGGAGTGTGGACGGGCTAGGCATGGTGGGTGTGCTAGCTGTAGTGGGGCTGCGGAGGAGGATGAGAATCGCAGTGGCGGTGGCGTTGGTGGTTTGCGAGGGCGGTCAACGTTAGTTGACGGCGTCGGGGGCGAGGGATGGATGGAAGGAGAGACGACGGTTGGTGCAATCCGGGTGCTGCAGTTAATCCGGAGGTGTTCAACAAGTTCAGTTAGCGTCCAGGCTGTCCGTTGACATCGTGGACACGTTGGTGGTTGGGCGTTGGCGTTGTGGGATGGCAGCGGCGGCGACGACAGTCGATATTTGCGGGTCTCGCTTTTGGCTTTTGTGGGGTGATGTGGTTGGCTTCGAATATTGCTGCGCCTGATATCTCCATAGAAGAGACGTTTGGGCAGTCTCTCGTAGTCCATTGGTAAGAGGTGGCCGCTCCAGTATAGTTGTAGCTGTCTCAGCATAGCGTAGATGCTGATTACTACCGTCCGCTCCAGTAAGTTCGTGTCTGGGATCCGGTCCTACCATCTCGGCTTCAGTATACGACGAAGACAACTGAAGTGGAAGTGGTTGAGTCTGCGTGCCTGCATCAAGTACACTGTCCGAGTCCCTGCCCCGTACAGCAAGGTCTGTAGGATGACGGTCTTCTGCATCTTCACTTTCGTGCTGAGTTGAAGGTCTTGTCAGTTCCAAACTTTTTGGAATCTACCGAAGGCTTGACTGCCCTCGGAAATCCGGCTGCGGGGAAAGGTTCTGCCTAGATACGTAAATTTGTCCACTTGCAGTTGGGTTCCGTTCACGCCGATTTGCGGCGCATTGTTGTGGGGGGGGGGAGGTTGTGTTTGGCGGCGTTGATGCATGACTACCGTCTTCGCCGTGTTGATTATCATACCGAATTTCTCACAGGTGGCGGAGTAGAAAGCCATGCTCCTTTACATGTCTCCTTCAGTAGTTGCATTGAGAACGCAATCACACGACAGTTCGATCGTCGTTTCCGACGACGTCCACCGTGTGCTTCACAGCGAGCTGAGAACAGACACGGCGACTGCGGCGTAAGTCAGTTTATAGTGGTAGTAGAATTGCTCAAAGTCTATCGCAATCTCTCCTCCCTAACCTGGGCTGGCATGAAGACAGAATCAAGAAGACCGAAGGCGGGGGGGGGCGCAGGAGGATGGCATGGTCTTGCCCGCACCTTGGCGCACCATTCCACGCGTCCTAGTCCACATAGCAAATGACCAGCAACAACAAGGGGCCGTGACAGGGGTTCCAGTGTGTTCGACGTACGCCAACAACCGGGTCTGCCACCGCACCCCATTGTTGGCATCTGTTATAGTGCGCAATCCGACAAAGCCTGTCACAATCAGCTACTGCCCCCGTTTTGGTCCAACGCATTTATTACGTGACATGGCACTGCAAAGGCTGGAGATGTTCAACAATCTCTCGCGATTGTCGCATTGAGGACCAAGCCCAAAGCGGACAATAAGAGGACTGTTTGTGAAGTCGCCAGGTCCAGTCCGGCCATTCCAGTCTCCGGCAACAATCAGCGGATAGTGGAAAGGGATTCTTTCAACTAACTCTTGCAAGTGCGAGTAAAACACCTCTCTATCGCGATGTTCGGCAGCTCCAGTTGTGGCGTACACAGAGATGATAAACATATTCGTGAAGTGGTCCTTCAGTTGCACCTAGGCCATCCGGTTTTTGACTGGTCCCCGAGTAAGCAAAGCGTGGTTCGTTTGTTGCAAAAGGGCCATCGCCATACTGTATATGTCAGAAGAGTCGCATGGGCCGCTGTGGTACAGGGTGAAATTCGAGTCAACTCCAGGGATCATAATTTGCCGAAAGTCTAAATAGGCAAATCGGACTTCAGCTGGGCAGCAGACATCCACGTTATACTGATAAAGACTACATGCGGTCAGACTTTAAGTGCCAGACCCCAGAAACGTTCGCGCACTCCAGCATCCAGTACCAAGAGTCCGTCCCTGATTGAGTAGTCCAGCTTGCATACTATTCGTCCGCACCACTGGACCAGTGGACCCTATGCCATGGATCGTAATACTGTAGTTGGGCATATACCATGAAGTTTCTTGGAAACTTTGAGTACTGGCGGGTCCCCAACCGCCACTCGAATTAGTTGTTCGAGGTTGTCTCCTCTAACGCTTTGACCTAAAAGCCTAGACACAAGTCAGCGGTGACAAGCAAACTTTTTTTAATGGAGGTTCACGGTCGCCATGTCGCAGTCGTGTCATCGGGCTTTTCAGCTTTTTTTCTAAGACTTTCAGCGTGCCATGCCCCAGCCCTGCACATCCTGGTAGCCCTATCGCTACTGATCTGCGACTGCTTTTTCGCCAGACTCGGGTCTGCTTGTTTCACAGTTAACCTTCGCTGAAGGCCGTTCCACTATCCGACATCTGTGGGCCCTCCGGGTATCCAGTAGGTTAATGGGCAACCCGTCTTCCCGGGCAATGCTGGTCATAGCCATATTGGCATGAGGAGAGAGGGAGCTGGACTACTGGTAAAGCCTAAACCCAAATTCTTCATATTGGAATATTCTGATATATGATAGCTTTGGAATATCGCGTATAAGGTGGTTTATTAAGAATAAATCAAATAATAGACCACAGCGCGTCCTAAAGATACGACAAACCAATAGTGTACGGGTACATGGCCTAATCGAGGGGTCGTTTGTCCACTGTTTTATGCATAACCGACTAATAATACTTCAGGTTTTTACAGTTAAGATAGAGTGAGTAAAAACAATCATCCAAGCAGACTACTCCCCGTCGTTTGTTTTCGGGGGACTAGAGCTGACTTGCTCATTTGCTTAGATTCCCGTCGTTTGTCCTGGCTTTACAATGTGTGTGAACGGGAAAAATCCGTGGGACCTACGGCTAGGGTGAAAGGGGTGGCCCAGCCCAGCCCATCCCCGTTGACCGAAAACAAATAGCGCGGACAGTCTGTCTGCATGACTGTTTCTACAGGGTGCTCCACGCACTGAACGCACACACTATCTGGGCTGCAAACACTTGCAGTACTATTATCCCATTAATGTAATAATTGAGGGCGTACCATGTGTAGGCGGGTTTCATGTTCTTGCTCATTATATTATATTCCATCGTTGTGTTTTATGTTACCCAATGCTTTGCCCTCAAGTACATGAAGTAAATGCTTCTTATTCCAAACAGACTTTCGCCATTACCACCTCCTATTTTTAATTATATTTTCGTGTGTAGTTAATGTTCCCCGCCTTTCATCCCCTATTGTTCCCTTGTGTGCTTGTTCAGCTAATTATCGTCCATTGATCCCGCGTTCTCTGTTTGCTTTCTTGCAGCGATTATTTTAAATTTTATGTTGGTCCGTCTGTGTGTTGTCCTTCGTCCTATAACGTATTTCCTGATTTCTGCTGATATCGCGATTCCATAGTTCAACTTCACACCGGTATAGGGGGATCTCAAGACTTCTTTACGTTCCTGATAAACCTTTCGCCAAAGCCCGTCACTTGCTGACAACCCCTGGCAAGGTCCATCGAAAGGCATTTTTCCCCATATGTCGGGTCATGGACTAAACAATTTAATTCGCACTAAATTGACTGAGCAGAGAAGATTCTCGCCGATTCTTACCTATGCCATCCCCGCTACATATGAGTGCTTGTGCTATCGGGAAACACAATCCTATTGTTTGTTCTGCCTTACTGCTGCTTATTCGGTTACCAACGCTGAAGGGCTTGTTTAGACTTGTTAAAAATCCTCTTCCACCTCTTTGTATTATAGACCCTCATGGACTATTGCAGAAAAATACAGGGAATTACTCTGGCGATTGAATAATTTGCATCTGACAAAAATGAGCCGAACCACCGAACTATCGTGTATCTTACGGTAATCAAAATTACTCGCTAGGGTTAAGCAAATATCGCCTAATATAAGTCGACTTAAATAGTCTGAAACAACTGCATTTTATTTTAGAAAGGATTGAATGTTTTGTAAGCGCCAGCTCTCGGATGAACATTTTTGTTTAAATCAACCAGATATTTAGCAGGAGTTCTGCCCTGTTCGCGTTCCTTTGGACTGTAATTCGGTTTTTTTCTTATGCCTCGTCCGGTTTTCTGGATTTTAACCTGGAAATTTTTGTAAAATCGCAATTTTTACCCCATTCCAGAATGGATGTCTACAGTCCCTCTCACCCAACTGATCAAGACATGGACGTTGAAACTCCGGTCGATATTCCTACTCCGACTGTTGATGATGCTCCCCAAAATTCGAATGAGTTCGTTGAGTCAGCGAAGCACGATGACTCGAAAATGAAGGACTTGGAGGTGAAGCGAGTCGAAGAGGCGTCTCCTGTTGTTGAGGTCCCTTCTACCGTCCACCCCGAATCAGTGCTGCCTGACGTTGGACCTCCAGTTGTATCTGATGCAACCCAGCCGGTAGATAAAGAGCGCACGCCCGCACCAACCGAGGCTAAAAAACTCCCGAAGTCATCGGCCAACAAGAACTCTGAAATTGAAATAAAATCGGCGAAGGAAAGAACTGAATCTTCTCACCGCAGCTCAGAAAGGTCTCAACATTCGCGCCGTCAGTCTACGTCCAGATCCTCACGAAACCGCAGTCGTACTCCAACAAAAAGACGTAAACCTAGTAAAAGTCCCGAAAAACGTTCCCGGAGGCGTTCTTCGTCGCGTTCACACAGACGTCACTCCCATGGTCGTCGCCGGTCGCGGTCCCGCTCCAGAGAACGACGTCATCGTCGCTCGCGCACACCCTCTCGCAGCCGTAGATCCCAACACGGAAGGGAATCGCGCAAAGAGAATAGATCCCGATCTTCCAGTCGGGCTCGCAACGACAAAAAACCACAAGTGGATAACACCAAGTCACGTTGGGAACGGAGCCGCGAAGCCGAGTCGCACTTCCAACATCCAAGGTCCAGTCCTAGACAGCCGATATCACAGGTCACAACGGATAATCCTACCCTAGAGTCTTCTGAGCCTGTTTGGGATGGTTCGAATGAAATGGAAGAGCCCAACACGCCAGACATAACGGAAGACCGTCCCCCAGAAAATCAGTCATTACGAAACAAATCCGAGGCGGGCATGCCTTTTGAACAGCCAGACAACATGCCTCCAGGACTTGCGGTTGCACTTATGTTGCGAAATCGCCCACCGCCGCCGCCACAGCCAAACACCCCTGACTTCGTAGGCTGGCAGCAGCCTAATCAGCGATTTCTGAACAGACCAAACCCGCCCACTGTGCAGCCCAACGGTAGCACTCAATTCTTACCTAACCCTTTTACTCCAGCTGGTGCCCCCTTCCAAGGGGTATTCCCTGCGCAGAATTTTTACCCACGTGAAATGAGTACTTCATTCATTCCCCAACGGCCTACTCTAAACACGACTTTTCAGGGGGCCCAAGCTAGTCGTTTTCCTGTAGCTGTTTCTCGGTCACAAATTCTGGCAATGGGAGGCATGGTTAACCCGCTCATGCCCCCTGTCAACATGGCATTCGGTAGTTTGCTAACCCAACCACCCCCGCCTCCTCCACTGCCACCTCACCTTTCTTGTGCCTACTCAGCTCCACCGCCACCTCCGTTCATACCCTTCCCTCAACCCCCTCCCATCGCTCCTCCAATTTCGCCTTCGGTCTCATCTGTACCTCAACAGTTCCAACCGCGCCCACAGTCGGATTTAACGGAGACCCATTTTCGGTCCGTCGACCAAAATGTGCTGCCATCTTCCCCTCAACAGCCACCGTTTACCGAGCCGTCATCACGTGACGCACCTCCCAGTAACTTACTTGAGACTTTGATGAGTCAAGCTGGACTTCCAACTGATAGTCTGAATAGAATCAACTCAAACCAAGGTCCACCGGAAAAGTTGGTTCTCCCGGATACCCTTGATGACAAATCTCCCATGAAAAAGATTAACAATCTTCTGAACACTGCCGCCAATACTCTTCTGACGCATTTGAGCGAAAAACAAAGAACAAACGACAGCCCACCACCTCCCCCACCGCCCCCATTACCCCTTCCTAGTCACTCTTTAGAAAGAGATAGCAACAACGCGGGAAACAAGTTGTTCGTCCCGCCCCCTCTGCCAAATGTTTCATCTGAGTCTCTGGGTGAACAGTCTACTACGAATGGTGCCGCAACGTCGCACAAAGAGCATAAGAAGTCCAAGAGCCTTCCTACTTATAATGTCCAGGAAATGCTAGCTAAGAAGACGCGAGCCGAGTTCTCTTCCAGTCGGGAGTGGCAGGAGCGCATAGCACTTGAGGTTAGAAGTTTTCTTAAGCCCAGTTATTCGGCCGGGAAGATTACCAAGGAGGATTGTCGCACAATACTGAAGAAGTCCGTGACGGAGGTAAGCTAGTTTGTCATTATTTAATCCCTTCTGTAGATATCTCGTAGTGGATGCAAATCAATTAACACCAAGAAAATCGGCGAATACATAAAGCTTTATCTTCACAAATACCACAAGTTCCACAGGATGCAAGCGCGTCACAAAGCTGCCATGGAGGCTCAACAATCCACTGTACAGTAACTAACGTCATCCATATAACCTGTAAATAAAAACACCATCTTCCCAGCTCGCTTTCTCATCAGAAATCGTCTGGATACCTCTACCATGCGGACCCTCTTTATTGTTTTCCATCGTACCTTTATTCGTAAACTAATGCACCGTAGCTAACCTTCCCTGCTCTCAAGCTTAGCTTCCATTAGCCATTTTCAGCTTTTTATAACTAGGGCACTTGTTCCGCTTGTATCTAAACGCTAGATCACTCACGGTTTGACATTGGCCGTGATAACGACCGAATCGCTCGTCCCCAAGTCTAGCCTTGGGTCTTTGCCTTTGAGTTTGCGCATCTAACCTAATGTTAGCACTTACACCCTCCAAAGTCTCCGTCTACGTCGTTTGCATGTGATGTGTTGCATCATAACCGGAGCTTTGTGAGCCCGGCCCTGAGGCATTATAAATCAAGCCCCCATCCTGTCCATGTCACAGAACTACATACTGGAGGCCACAGGCTGTTCTCGACACTTGATTTATACTGACTTTCGATCTAACCAAGCAGCATTAGGAGGCTCTCCAGTTCCACTCGCGGTGCCTAGTCGCATTGCTTAGGACTTATTTGCATGTAAGGAATTGACTTTAAAACCATGACGGGAAATGTCATATGAGCCAGAAAGTCCCCTGTTGAGCGTATGCTATGCGAGTACTGGCTGTTACTCAGTCGTTAGCCGGTTTGGTGGATCTTCGTGACGGTGCTGCATTTTAATATAGTTGTTGCAGGTAGTTGATACGCCAGACCAATAGCTTTGTCAATCAAACCGCGGCGGATTCTTGGCGTAGGTTTGGCTTTTTTTAGAATTGTCGGCATAGGTATGCTGGGACCGGTAGGGATGTTTATGTCTAGTTTCGGGTTGCCAGTTGTCTGTGTGTGTGACCTAGACAGTTGTGCGTGTGGTCCTGGAGACACTTCAAAGGACCTCAGTTTCTGAGGAAGGGGAAGTGCTCACCGGATCAAAGTGAATTGTTTGGCTGCATTTTCGGAGAGCTTGGGCGGTTCTCCGTTATTAAAGCGTCTAGTGGAAAAATCGATCAGAATTTTGAATAGACAGCCGAATTAGTTGGCCTTGGGATGATCGATTTTTTCTTCTCGCTGCCTTGGCCTACTGGCCTTCGTTTGTGAGTGTTGGCGACCTCCTGTGTTGTGTGCCGTTACCTCAATTGGGGTTAGTTGAGTTTGTCTCCCTTTTGGGTGAATTGGTCGACAGGCCGTGTTTGCTCGGTATTCTTAAGCTCCGTATGACCGTCTTGTCCTCGTCACGGCGTATGTAGTGACGTAGGATTTTATACGCCGAAGGGAGGTCTAGATGCCTGTTGATGGAGTTGGCATCTGAGTACCGAACCTCAAGCGTGAGACGTTCTCTCATTAAGGTGCCCTGGCCTAGGAGGGCTGCTCCTTGAAAGTCCAAACTGTGGCCAGTTTCTCCGATGTGTCGCAGCTGTGAGTTTGGGCTTAGTCTCCGAGTCGCCAGTTTGGGCTCATGTAGGCGGATCTGCAATTTTGCGTCCGGTTTCTCCAACGTAATTTCAGTCTTTGTTGCCACAACGTATTTGATAGACAACTGCTGAGGTTTCAGTGGGTGGCAGTATGGCCTTGAGTTGCATCAAACGGCGACGAATTGTTGCCAGGGGTCGATGGGCAATGCCTACCCTGGCGGGTTGTAACGGTCGCGAAACCGCATCGGAGACTCCTTTAATGTAAGGAATAGCCCTCCAGACTTCGGGTTGTTCTTCTTGTGGCCGTCGTCTATGCACCCGGCGCTTACTTTGCTTGATAAAGTAGCTTAAGTATCCATTGACTCGAAAAAGGTCATGGAGGTATTGTCGTTCAACTCTTGTCGGCTGGCGTGCTGCAGTGTGTTTCAACTCTTTGGAATAGAGTACGGACACAGCTGCGTTTGTGAGAGAGTGGATGATTGTCGTTGAAGTGTAGTATTTGTATTGTGTTGGTGGCTTTTCTGAAAACAGTAGTTTCTTATTGCCCAGTTGCACGCCGACGCACAAGGACGTCGAGGAAGGGAAGTTGGCTGTTGGTTTCGGCTTCCATCGTGAATTGGATGTTCGGGTCAACCGAGTTCAGTAATTTTTTAAGGTCCTCCACGTCAGGTTATTTGCCAATGGCGAAAGCGTCATCGACGTAACGAGCCCAGAACTTTGGTTGATACTTGGTGAACACCAAGTGTTCCGTTGAAGGACTACTTCAGCAATTAGCCCTGATATGGGGGAACCCACAGGGGTGTCTTTAATTTGTTCATACGTTTGTCCACCAAGGGTGAAATATGTTTTTAGGCAGTACCGTAAGAGCTCCATGAGATGTTCGGTCTTCAGGGGATTGTCTCTCTCGTTGTAGCGATCAGCCAGTTGTCTCACTACGTCAATCCCTTTCCTCAGATTACCGACCCGGATATCTTACGTTTGCTAACCGGACCGCAATTTCATAAGGCCGGTTCGGGGTGTTGGCCACGTCAGGTAGCATCCAATGGGTGGAAGTCCGTGACCTAAGAAGAAAGCAACTTCCAGTCGTGCCGTTAAGTAAGTTAGGATGCTCACATCTGTCCATCGAAAAAGTCCCGGCTCCTCCAGTCGTTCACCAGAAACGGGCGGCTTGATTTCGGGGGCAACAAATGTCACACATCACCTGGTTGTTGTTGCCTGGGCCAATTCTACTTTTCCAGTTTATCCCAACTTCGACATTTCGATATGTGAAAGGCCGTCGTGGCCCATGTAAGGTTGGCTGGTTATGGTAAAATCGGGATTGCGTTGACGGCATCGTCCGCGTCTGTCATGCGATTTCCTTAATTCTCTTATTTTGAGCGCCTTTTGTTTTGGACCTTCGCGCCAGGAATTTCGGTCAGACCGTAACATATATTTCCTCCCGGAGCCGGAATACGTGAGCCGCTGCTTGTCTGTATTCTGTTGAATTTCTAAATCATGAGCCACCGTGACATGTTGGTTCAAGGCATGCCAAAGCCGTTCCTTCGTTCTGGTACTCACCTAGCGCGTCCATCGGCCGTGGGGGTCTTTGGCTCTAGACCGATTCTACACTGCCTGCTAACTGCATAACAAATAGTACCGGTCCGTTATAAATGATTGGCGATAGGCTCCTGAGCGGGGTTGGGTCGGTTGACATGCTGTTCACAAGGGCCGTAAATCGCGAAGCAAACCTCGCTTTGAATCGGCTGTTGCCAACTTAAAACTGCAGTGATATCAATCGCATGCTCCTAGGCTGCTGACCCTTTTGGGTTAAACGGCCGTTGCTTCACCCAGATGCTGATGGCAGTCTCGTATTCAGTAGTAGTATTCAGTCCGTCCGGTCATTTGGCTGATTCCGAACCGACTTGGGCGGTCTCACTGAAACTTAACGGTGCCATGCTCACTGGGCTGATTCAACGGCCGATTTCACCTGTCCTTCCCCCTTTGGACAGACAGTTTGACCAAGGGTGACGGAAGTTGTCGTACGGCTCAAAAATTCCATCATGCCGGTTCCTCTGAGTGGGAGTCTTAAGATTCTCATCTTAGTAGCATACATCAAACATACTCCTCCTTCACCTACGCCCAGTGTCAGGTCAGAGTCAAGAAGGCCGGAGGTGGGAGAGGGCACAGGTGGCTGGCTCGGCGACAACCAACACCTAAACGTACCGGCACACTCCCTGGTCCACAACATACACTAACCAGAATTTTGCACAGCACGAGGGGGGCGGGGTTGATCCCAATTAGCACGGCGTGCTTCTGTAATTAGGCCTGCGGACACACAATGTTGACGTTTGTTATGAGTGAGCATCACCGATAGGGTCTGCCGGAATCCGACCTAGCCTGTGTGTTGTTCCAGCGCGTCTGCCGCGTGGCCCGTTTAAGGGACACACAACAGTTCGAACGTCCATCAAGTGATCTACAACAAGGTGGGGGAAGGGACAGTGACTTGGGCGTGAGTTAAAAGTGATAGCGGACTTGCGCAACATCTGCCGCACTCCCCCTCCTCTCCCGACTGTGCCCGTTGTCAGGACAAAGTCAAAAAGACCGTAGGAAATAGGAGGCGTAGGCAGCTGGCGCGGCCGGGGCCGCCCCTAGGCGTGCTGCCACACCCGCTTCGGATACCACTAGGTGGGAGTACCATAGAGGCCGCAATAAGAAGGAGCCATTGAAGCTCGAATCTCAGTTCGCCAGTCGGCCACCCCACACAAACATATACACCAGGCTGACCGCGAGGCCCAAGTTATCCCGTCATTTGGCAACCTTTCAAGCCATGGCTTTTAAGGCACCATGATAGCTTTAAGCGCGTCAGATTGTTTATAGTGAGGAAAATGCGCTGAAACGTCGACCTCACTCTTAACTCCCATTCACATGCCCCGGCCACTGTCCGAGCCGGTCATTTTTCTGGTGTGGGAAATGGGCGCAGTGGCTGACAAGTTGGGGAGCTTGTCTGCGCACGCCACACTCACAACCTGGCCCCCAAACACACACGCGCACACACACCAGGATTTCACACACACTGGGGATAGGACGTTCGGATTTCACATGCAGCAGGAGAATCAAACGGAGAGCGGACCCGAAAAGCACACTTCCCACTTACGTGATAGGTGCCGGTGATGTGGGCTTTTTTGGGTGGGGGGTTGTGCGTGAGGAATGTGTTGGTGGGAGGATGTGTGGTAAAGTGGTCATGCCTGCGGCGATCTACCGCGAGTTTTCGTTAATGCGCATGTGACCCACTGTGCCCGCACTGTAGCTGAATGTGCGAGGGCAATGCGGGCAGTTGGGGCGAGTACGGCGGGCGTCCGTTAATGCCCCCGTCACTGGTCCTCCAGTCCCTGTACGATGGACTCGCAAGCCATCGACCAGGCCGATGAGCGAGATGAATGGGCTGTAATAGTGAAAGAAAGGCAGGTGGAGGGCAAACAGTTTGATCCAAGGTGATGGAAGCCATCATGGGGCTCGAAAATTCTATATTGCCGGTTTCTCTGGTGGGGACCTGCTTGTCTGAATCTCTCATCTGTATGAGGTGACAAACTGCATATCTTTGAAGGGACTCGCTAGCACTGTGCTGTCGTTGGTGCAGGCAAGCTCCCTGATACACTGTCGCAATTAGGCGGTAAACGTTGTCAGGTAGTTAGTGTTTTTTTAAAGACACTACTGGAGGGCAATTTCCATCAGGTGGTTCCCTGCTCTTCGCTTCCCTTATTGCGCTGATCGTTTAAACAGCCCACTACATACCACAGGTGCAGTTTGACGTGGGTGCAGGTAGGTCGTCATAGATCACCATTGTTGAGGAGCTACTAGTGCTGAATGCCGTCCGAAAATGTACTTTTTGTACTGAGAACATGCACACACATGGTCCATCCGTAGGAATTGACAAATGCTCTCACTGGAAGAGTTACCGAGAAACGAAGGACTCGATGGAGGAGGAGTTGGGAGCCTACAGGGACATGCCAGGGACGGACTATGTAAAGACAGCTGGTGTAGGAG
>CACRXP010000259.1:247256-316444 GCA_902702965.1 Spirometra erinaceieuropaei
AGAGAGAGAGGAAATAAAGGCTAATTCCGCGAGCACCCGCTTTGCTCCCTCAGTCTGAGAAAGGGGGTATTTGACGTTTTGGAACTCAGTTTATTTACTCAATTCACAACGTTTGGAAAGCACCCTGGTCCTCGAAGGGGCGGTCGCGAATTGACTGTTTCGTGCTCCACAACTCCTCGTGGAAAACCGCAAATTTTCTGCCAGCCGTTATCACGGCTGCACGGGTAAGAAAGATCACTACGCTTCCTCGATTACGCAGTACACGTTGATCGGCTAACTGGCGGCATGCGTACGTCTCGTAGCCACGTTAGCCTTCTGTGCTGTTTATAGTCGCTTATTCCATTTGCTTTAGGTCATGGCCTGATTCTGTTCCCATCCTCCATAATGGAATTTACGATACTGGGTTGGACGCCAACAGGCGGACGCAAGCCTCTCTTGTTTGCACAACCGCGTAGGATACGACCGGTGGTGTGATTGTCAGCAAGAGTTGTCTCGTTTGCGTTCGATTTGACGCACTTTGACTGGTCCAGCTTGGAAGTGCAGGCGTAATACCACTTAATTTGACTGCACATGAAACTGTCCAATCTAAGTCTTCGACCTGGTTTCTTCGCACGACGTCTATCTGTAAGACGGAACGGTCTGTTCATAACTGTTGTGGATATAACAGCACAGTGGTCCTTTTCAGAAACTTGTCCCCGTGTTTTCCCTCTGCACGCTAAATGAAAACTTCGGTTTCCCGTTCAAATTTCATATAAAACAATACCATTTGGATAGCGTTAACAACATTTGATGAGGGCACTTTGTCGGCCATGTGTGCGTAGTCCTCTTAACTCACTGACATGTAAAAAGGATATTTCCAAAGGTAGTGTTTTTTGCTCTCAACATTTGTTGATATAGGAAACTTGTGAGCTAATCCTAACTCCATATACGTTATGTCGCGGCAGCTGGCGGCTAAGCTGGAATGAAATAGAGGGATTAGTTTTGTCCCGTCATGATGATCACTGGGCTGAGCTGCAAAACGTAGGGGATGTTGTTAAGAAGAGGCTGCGTCTTGTATAACTGCTTTTAGCCACTTCAGGCACTGGGGAAGGGATTCAGAAGAAACAGAAGTGGTTGAAGTCTGAGTGAATGAAGAAAAATTAAAGCCACGCATCACCATCAGAGGTTCGATAGTACAGTAGGATTGGGTATACTTATGAGGTTCAAACAGCCGTTGTTAAGATGAGATAGCCATCCGGTGGCGAAGCAAAGGTTGAAATCGTCTGGTTACTTTGTCGCCTGAAAGTGGAGTGTGTTTTTGAGCCATCATAAGTATTCTGCCTACGCTAACCGATAAAGCAAGTTGTCAAATCCAAATTCAGTAGAAGTAGAATGCAGAAGACATTCTTTATTGGAGCGAAGTACATAACCTAACTCGGAGACAACTGGACCGAATTGGTGTCTGTTGTAGGTTTCAGTTGGCAGTCAATATGGAAAATCCGAATTAACAAATGACATCAGACTCTCAACTGCGTCCGTCAAAAACATGAGCAGCGGCCTAGCGTGCTGCACCCAAGGAGGATAGCGTGTATAGTTTGTATCCGGATCTGCGTCACTTTGGCGGCGTGTGCAAGGTCAGGAGCGTTCGCATAGCAATCGCATGGCAATTGCATACTTCAACACCCGATCAGACGAGCCGTGATGCACTCGGAATCTGCCAACTGTGATAGGCATGTAGCGGCCCAGCAATTACATCCTATAAATACTGCAACATCTGAGCAATTTAACATCCCTATCTGACTCTGTCTCTGATGATGGATTCAAGTGCGAATCCGAAACGCCAGATTAATGAAGCCCCTGGTCCAGCGATCCTGTCTCCTTCTTCGTATATAACCTTTATTCTCCTGGTCAGCATGATATAGTTGGCTAGTCTTGGGCGGGATGGGGTCAGTAAGTTGGCACAATTTCTTCTGATATGCGAACGCCCCTGACCTTGCACACGCCGCCAAAGTGACGCAGATCCGGATACAAACTATACACGCTATCCTCCTTGGGTGCAGCACGCTAGGCCGCTGCTCATGTTTTTGACGGACGCAGTTGAGAGTCTGATGTCATTTGTTAATTCGGATTTTCCATATTGACTGCCAACTGAAACCTACAACAGACACCAATTCGGCCCGGTTGTCTCTGAGTTAGATTATGTACTTCACTCCAATAAAAGATGTCTTCTGCATTCTACTTCTACTGAATTTGGATTTGACAACTTGCTTTATCAGCTAGTGTAGACTGAATACTTATGATGGCTCTAAAACGTATTCTGCATTCAGGGGGCAAACTAACCGATCTTGCACGTGGATTAGTTTAGTGGACTTGCACAGCATCTTCCGCACTCTCTCCCACCTGGTCCCGCTGTCAAGACGTAGTCGTGAAGATTGGAAGCAGGAGAGGTAGCAGGTTGCTTCCGTGGCCGGACCCGTACTTGGGCATACCACTAAGGAGTCGGATAGAGGAGGCTGAGTGGAAAATCATGCACATGACCTGTATGACCGGGTGCGAATGGAAACGCATCTACCGGCAAGCAACCAGGTGCTAGAGAACTGCCAGCGCACAGCAGACTGCGAGCGCCATCGTTTGCAAATCATGGCATTGTAGACGCACACAGTTTTTAAGGCCTAAATGGATGACACGCAGCCCTGCAATTAACCTCCGCCATCACCCCCCTTGGGTCGGTTAACCAATCAGTCGTCGACTAAGAGGCACTACCCGTATGCACATACACTCCTCACATGCGTGAGAGTGTCAGAGGTCATGTTAAGAAGGAGGCGTTGCAGCCTGACTATCAGCCCACCAGTCCGTCACTCAACACAAACACACACAACTGGGCAGACTGATTTGAGGCGTCAGTCGGCAACCTTCGAAGCCAGGGCGCTTGGCGCATTGTGATAGTCTATGGCTCGGATCACGCATGCGGCGAGGTGGCATCTGAGTGCATGGCGTTGCGATTTGTGTGGTGGTGTGGTGCGAGTGCTGGTGGGGAAAAGTGTGATAGTGTAGTGTAACCGGCGGTTGTCTGCCGCAGGTTTTCATGAATGTGCATGTGACCCAGTAGGCCCATGGGGTGTCTGAATGTGTGAGGGCAGTTGAGGCGGATGCGACGAGTGTAGGTTGCTGCACCAGGCACTGGTTCGCCAGTCTCTGTGCGATGGACTCGCAAGTGATCGACCAGGCCGATGTGTGATATAAATGTGCGACCGCAATGAGTACAAATATGGACAGAGTCCACATTGTTAAATGCAGGTATGCTGATGGTGATAGTAGCAGGTGGTGGGACGTCAGGCGTCGTCCCACCAGTGGGGAGACTGCGTGGTGTTAGCGGTGCTGGTCGTTGTGGTGGAAGCAGGGGTTGGGACAGGGCGGGTGATGCCGGCGACTGATGGCGACTGGCAACGACAGTGTGATCGGCGGTGACGGGGTAGCCGTCGTCACGGGATTTGCGGCAGGGGCGAGAGTGGGAGGAGGAGTTGACGTTGTCTGGTTGTTGGCGCATTGCGTCCGACAGTGTCCTACTAGGCCGATTTGCGTGCAAAATGCGCGGTAGAAGCGCGGGCATGTCGGAAGTGGCTGACTGTTAGCTTGGAGGAGTCGAGGCGCTTGTGACTTGCGAGCCTACGTTCTGGCTTCGACGTCGATGATCCGTTTGGCTTCGTAGATGGCTGCGTCGGTTTTCACTTCTCTTCGTCATGCCGGTCTGTTCTGAGCTAGGTTCTCCCAGGCCCGTGGGTTGATCCGCAGTCGTTTCACGGAGTTCTTCCGTGTAGTGCTGTTTTTGTTCTCAGCTTGATATTCTGCCAAGACAGCTGATATGGAAATGATTGACCTTCTCGGCATGGCTGGAGTAGACAGTTAAGGTCTGCGCTCACTAGAGAGGTGTCGTAAAGATGACGGCCCTGTACAGTGGGTGACCGATCTCATGAGATGTTGGCCGAAATTCTGAAATTCATTTTCGATTGGAAAGTATTATCTAAGAGGGGTTGCAATATTGATTACCATGAGACATAATCCTACAGTATTTCGGACTCGCCAGGATGTCGGTCCTTGAATGCGCTTCCTTTCGCCCTCCTGCAGAAATCACACTCGATAAAAACGACTACTTAAGTAGCATACTTTTTTCACAGTGTATTTTCTGCATGTTTTCTATAAAACATATCTTCAGTTCGGCATTCAGTTGGAGGCCGTGACGATTCCGCGCGGCTTTGGAGATCCGATGGGCCACTTCGTCGTCAATTATTGTACTACAGGAAAGTGTGCGTCCCAAGTAGGCGGTTTTGAGTTGTTTACCGTCGACATAAATTCGAAGAGGAGAGCTGTGTTGCGAATAAAGCGACGGTTGGTGCATGACCACCGTTTTTTCCATGTCGATAGTCAGTCCGAAGTTGGCACGCCCAACCGTGGGGGAGTTCCACACCTCGTTGCACGTCTTCTTCAGTCGCGGTGCTGAAGGCGCAGTCGTCGACGAAGAGCAGGTCGTGGACGGTAGTCATAGTGGCGTGGGGGCCTACATGCGCCTGCTGTTGAGAAGATGCCCGTCAGTCCTATAGCCGATGCGAGTCCCGGGGCGCTCATCACGGCAGGTGTCCATCAGCACGGCAAAGAATATGAGGCTGATGAGGATGGAAGCAAGTACGCAACCTTTCATTGGTCACTGCGAGTGCCTCGGAGAGTGCGCCGTTTTCCGTGACGCGCATCATCATCCCGTCGTGGAGGCGGTGTACCATGTGCGTGATTCGTTCAGGACAGCGGAATTTCTGCATGATTTCCCACCGCCCTTCGCAATTCGCCGTATCGAAGGCTTTCGTCAAGTCCACGAAGGTAGTGTAGAGGTGGATTCGTATCTCCCGGAACTTCTTCCGTAGCTAACGAGCGGCGAGGACCATGTCCGTTGTGTCCCGATGTCGTCGAAAACCACGTTGGCTTTCCGACAGAAGTCCTTGTTCGAGGTGTCCATTGAGACGATTGAGGAGGATGCAGACGAAGATCTTTCAGGTGATGTTGAGTAGCGAGACGCCTCCGTGTTTGTCACAGAGTTGCCGATTCTCTTTGCGCTTATAGAGGTGAAAGATGGTCGCGGCCTTGGAATCCCGAGGAGCTTGTCCACAGCGCCACGTCTCCTGAAATATCGTAGTGAGTTGGTCTGTCAGGCGGCGGCTGCTGTGCTCGCAGATTTCAGCTGAGATTGCATCGGAGCCTGGTGCTTTCCCGCTGGAGGGTTGTTGCATTGCGCGGATAGTTTCTGGGAGGGAGGCCGGGATATCCAGGTCGAAGTTGATTTCCACTTGGGCAGCCGGTCGATGGCGGCGTCGGGGATAGCGTAGGGACGCTTGAGGAAGTTTCTGAAGTGCTCGGCCCAGCATTTCAGAATCCGCGACTGCTCCGCCAGAAGCGTTGATTCATTGGAGCCGAAAAGTGGCTCAGTTCCTTCGGTGGGGGGGGGGGCGTAGATCACCTTGGTCGCAACGAAGGTCCTCCATTCGTTGCGGTCGGCACATCCCTGGGTCTCCTCGGCCTTGCGAGTCATCAGGCGTCTTGCATTTTTCTCAATCGTTGCTGCGCAAGACGGCGGCATTGGTCGGACGGTCGAGATAGGCTCTGTGCAGCCTGTTCTTCTCGGCGAGCAGGTTGTTGATGACTGCGTCGTTGTCGTCGAAGAAGTCCTGGTGCTGACGACGTGCGCGGTCGAGGACACCCAGGGCGATTGAATGAACGGCGTCCTGCAATTGGCACCACTGTGTCTCCACGGAGACGTTTTCATCTTCGATAGGCAGGTCTTCCAGCCGCAATGTCAGTTGATTGCCGAAATGCAAGTGGTGAGCAGGCAAAGACAACAAATCTGTATTCAGTTTACCTGGTGGTCGCTTATCTCGTGGCCTCCTGCGGGGTTGCAGACCGGGCCTCATCTTGGGGATGACGAGGCGTTGATCCGTCCAGCCATCGGCGTCATAGATGGCCTTGATCATCATCACGTCTTGCCGATTTCGCTGCCGAACGAGAACATAGTCCAACAACTGCGAGTGTCGTGACCGGGGGTGCATCCGGGTGGCCTTCTTCCCCAACGGGAGGCGGATGAAGGCGTTGGTCAGGATGAGGTGGTGTTCAGCGCAGGTTCGCAGAATAAGGAGGCCATTGTCGTTTCAACCGGCGATTCCGTGAACACCCACCACTCACCTCCAGACAGCGCAGTCTGTCCCGACGCGGGCATTGGAGCCATCAAGGACCATCAACTTATTCGCCTTAGGCACAGACGCCAAGACGGCGTGCGGGTCTCTGTAGAACTTTGCCTTCGCCTCGTCTAAGTCGGTGATTGGTAGGGCGTCGGCGCGGATGATGTTGGCGGAGGTGGGTCACCAAAGAGGTGGGCGGAGGCTCATCAGGCAATCACTGAAGCTCTGCGGAAGGCAGGGCAGTCGTCCCAGGAGACGCCCGCGTCTCGTCGCTCTGTCCTGGGGCGGCTGCTCCAGAGGAAGGTGTAGCGGACACCCACCTCCTCCAGTTGGCCTTGTTCGGAGAACCGGGTCTCGCTGAGTGTAACGATGTCCACCTTTTAGCGCGCCATTTCCCGAGCGTCTGACGCCGTCCTCTGTTCCGGTCTGTTGGTGCTGGGTTTATCCAAGGGGGAATGAACATTCCAGGTTGCCAGAGTGAGCGGACTCGTCCTAGTAGCCTGTAGCGTTGGATGGAGGGGAGGAGGAGGGCGAAGAGAGAGAGAGGAGTATTGTATCTTATTTGTTAGTTTCGACCGCAGGTATTGCAGTCTGCGAGCCACGGTCTACGCGCATGTGTCCTGAACCCAGCATTTGTTTAGGGCACTCTTTCGAGTCCCTTCTCCGCCAACGGGTAGACAGTGCCGTGCCTAAATAGGGCTGCCTAGTAGTCCCAGAGGGCTGCCATTCTCCGCTATGGGTCATGCATTGGGTTGGTGAGCAAACGACCCGATCGGCCTGAGCCGTCTATGTGATTGCATGTCACCCTCTCCGTAGGATTTTGGGACCGTGGCGGAAAAGAGAAGAGTGGAAAGTGGACAAACTAGCTAGTAAAGAGGGGGTAAGGGGGAGGGGATATCCTAGAGGTACGATCTGGGCGAACTCCATGTTTGTAGAGGGGCCTGGACCCGTGAGGTGTGCTGGTCTGACCCTCGACTTTGATGTGACTTGATCTTAAGTCGCGACTGATGGTTGGAGTTCGCTGTGGTTAGTCGCACTTGATCTTATGGTTGATTGTTATGGCATAGAAGGGTAATGACCCCATCGACGAAGGCTTTGCCTGAGAGGCAGACAAATGAATGGATGAACCCGAGCGAAGGTAAAGGAATGACCCAAAGATTACTTGAGCCGGTTGCTGAACTGATATTCATGCACAACAAAAGAGGAACCTGTGTACAAAAAGGACCTTATTCTGTAGGCGAGAATCACGTCTACTGGGAGAATGTTTAGCTTAGAGAAAATTCGCATGCCAGAGGAACGCTTTTCTGACCGAAGGGATGTCGGGAGCGAATCCAGAGTTCCTTAAGGTTAATCCTTGCTCATATTTGTAGATTCTCGTCTATTGAAAGATTGGCACACGAGATGGTGACTTGCTTGGGTAGATTTTGGAAAATTCCTTCTGTGAAAGTTTCTACTTTTTATTGTCTGAAATAAATCGGTATTCAATCAGGAAGGGACACACACTTATCCATCGCCTTCCCGAAACAAACATGCTCTGTACGGACGGCAAAGGTCACGCACAGGCAACTAACTGTCAGGCCTATGTTGGCCAAGTATGGATCCACCCGTATTGTCTGCTGTCCCTCCCTTCTGCTGTTATAACTGAACATGACAATGTGCTGCATCTACTTGGGTTGTCGTGTTCATTCGTATTAGCGATATTTCCATGTAGTTATTGAGCTTATTTCGCGTTTTCATGTTTCCAGAAATCTTTAGTATCATTAGATCCGAGTTCAAATGATGATGATGATGATGATGATGATGATGATGATGATGATGATGATGATGATGATGATGATGATGATGATGATGATGATGATGATGATGATGATTGCCGACGCAAGCGAGGATGGGGGTTCTAGGAAGTAGTCTGTAAGACTTAGGCGCGACCGCTGTAACAAGGGCTTTATTCGCCTAACGTTTCGGATTCACGCTCGAACCCATTATCGCAGATGGTATCAGATACGGGTAGCTCATGCGTAAGAGGTTACAGTATTTATTGGATGTAGTCGCTATGCTACTGCATGCCTATGATAATTAACGGCTTTCCCCTTCATCGAGGATTGTTTCCCACTGGTGCGCTGAATGCTCGATGACGGGCATGCAATTTGTTAATTACTGAAATGAGGATGATTGTGGTGACGATGCCGCTGCCGTCACTGGTGGCGACGCTGGCTGAGCGGGGATAGGTAGCGCTGGAGATGAAGGAGTTGTCAGATATGAAAGGTGGGTGCGGCATGCCTACATTGTGGTGATTTCCGCTACCATTAATATACCGTGATCGAATAGACCCATGCGGTGTCTGAATCAAGGCGGACTCTGCGGACAGATGAGACGAGCGCAGCGGTCTCAGTGCAATAAACTCACAAGTGATCAACACTGCCGATGCGGGAGGCGCAGGTGCGATCGCAGAGCCCATGTGAGTCCATGCTTATTCCCGTATATAGGAGGGGTGTGGTGGCGCGCTGTTGATGTAGACCTTCACAGCGTGTCAGCCATGGCGCCCAGCTCTATCCCCGGTCGGTTGACAGGATTGGACGGTCCGCTTGTGCATGGGAAGGGAAAATAAAATGAGACCGACACTGGGGAACGCCTCCGCACGCCCAAACGGTGCATTCCTCATTATGCTAATTCTGATGTGCTAAGAGATGTGGCTTGAAGGATTGTCAACGAACGGGGTAACTCGGACTTCGGAGTAACTGAAGGATCGCAAGAAAAGTTCCAATGACTCATTTTTAATGCGACCTACATGATACTCCCATGCATGTGGGATCCGAGCCGCTATACCGAAAGCCTGGTACATTCCACGGGGTTTAGGTCGTGTGTGGTACACGCAGACGGGCTGTATAGTTTCGTTAATTACCGTTCCTGATCGCACCTCTGGTCTTGCCGTCAGGCCCTGGTGGGCGAAGGAGGAGAGGGTGCGGTAGAAGCTGAGTTAGTCTGCCTTACTAAAAACTATAATTTGCGCGCAAGTCACTGACGCTGCGTCTCCTACATGCAGCATGCGGTGGACTTCGCCGTTCGCTACGGTCGAAGTGTCGGTATTCATTGAAGTGGACTTGCGCGCCATCTCGCGCATTCTGTCTTCTCTAACCCACATCACTGCCATGGCAAGACGACCAGAGGCGGACGAGGAAGCAGTAACTGACAGATTTAAGCAGTTTGTCTATGTGTGTCGACACGACCTGGGCCTCGCTAAGTGTACCAGGCTACATCGAAGGGCAGGCTCCCCTTGTATGTGAGATGTACATGTATTGATATAGACAGAATGGTATTACCGACAAAGACAAGTGAGACTGGAATGGCCATTCCCGGCTTGTTAGCCGTCGTCAGCCAGTCATACCCGACCCCGAAGTCTGGAACACCCGAGGCTCGAACTCGCGACCTGTTAGTTGGAAGTCCGCGCCTCTACCCACCGGGCCACGAGCCCGTTGCCCTGTCGGTTTTGATCGGGAGTATACAATGGTAGGGGGCGCTCACCGATCGTTCTTGCGGAACTCACTCGTTCCGTTGTGCCCTACGGGCTCTCTCTCTCTCTCTCTCGAGCCCAACCAGCAGCCGCACAGCGGCGCATGATATAGGCAGAATGGTATTACTGACAAAGACAGAGTAATACCACTCTGCCTATATCATGCACCGCTGTGCGGCTGCTGGTTGGGCTCGAGAGAGAGTCCGTAAGGCAAAACGGAACGAGTTAGTCCCGTAAGAACGATCGGTGAGCGTCCCCTACCAATGTATTGATATGCGACATTTCGCCGACCATAGCGGGGATATTAAGGAAGATTTCATACTGGTTGCAGAAGAGAGGTATGGTGTCACGTGGGTCGCGTGATGTGAGAGCTGTGTAGTAGGCAAAAAATGTAGCCTTGTGAGGTGTCTGCCGGCAGGTATGGCGAGGTGTTTCGATGGGATCCGAACCGCTATTTTTCACCTAAGATTTTAATGAAGGTGCGTATGGCCGAATAGACCCGTGCGACGACCGGATTTCCTGGGACAGCGTGAGAAAGTGAGGAGGTATCGACATTTGTTTGTCGGGGCTCTTAGCACTGGTTCAGCAGTCTCATTTTGATGGACTCGCAAGTGACCGACAGGATCATTGTGTGGTTTAGATGTACGGTCGTATAAAGACAAGATGGGATTGTGCTTACCGAGTTGGCAGCGGTGACACTGGTAGTTAGAGAGCTTTTGGGTGTGGAGTTTGGGTTGTTTGTGGCGACGCTGTGATGAATATATGGCCAAAAAACCCATGCGGCGTATAAATGTCCTGTGCAATTTGGACAGGTGAAGCCTGCATGACGGATGTATGTTGGGACTCCAGACGCTGGTTCGCTGGTCTCAGCGCGACGGATTAAGAAGTGACCGGCCATGCCGATGCGGCAGGTGTAGGTGCGATAGCAATGGAGACAGGTTAGAATTGATTCCGCGTTGCTGGTGGTTGGTACAGTGATGATGGTGGTGGTGATTAGCGCGCCGTTGGGAGCGTTCTCGCCGGTGCTGGGAGTGGGAGAGGTGGCAGTCGTCGCCGTCGTCGGGAATGTTGTGGAAGTGGTGATGGAGAAGGTGGTGAGTGGTGGTAGCGGCAGCGACGGGACATCGGAAGTTTCCTAACCGGTGGTTGTTCTTGTCGTTGTGGTCGTCGCGGTGGTTGTGGTAAGGGTGATGGTGATGGTGAGGGCGTTTTCGGAGAGTGTATGTTGGGTTACCGAGTTTGATCGTGATCATGGCTACCCAGTCATCCTCGTCATTCTGGCCCGTTGTGGTGCTGCCGTTGGTTAAAGTTCTAGTTAAATGCTTGTTGTGGACCAGTGGGTGTGGTGGCATGCCTAGATGCGGTTCCGGCCATGCCAGTCACCTGCGCCCTCCCTCATATCCGGTCTTTTTGACTATCTCTTGACAACGGGCCCGGGTGGGGGAGGAGGGGAGAGTGCTAATATGCTGCGCGAGTCTACACTCTTTATAAACTAACTCACGTGCAGTTCACCGTGCCTGCTCTAGCCTTCCGCTGAACACATGATGGACATCGTCAGTAACGACGGCCAAGCTTTCATGTGAGGTTGTCGGCAACTTGAAAGTTCCCAAATCAGATTGACCAGCCTTCATTGATGTAGAAATTGTAGAGGCAGGACCGCTAAAAATTACATCTAGCGTTCTCGCCAAACAAGTGTAGGCCTCAGTGTATGCGTTCAAAATCTGTCCGACTGGGGGCTATCGACAAAAAAGAAATATCGATCGGCCTCATGGGTCCGTAGTCGGAGGTTGAGTCGCGCACGTAGGCGGACCGGAGGCAGCGCTGACGGTGAGAACGACAACTACAGAATTGTCGTGCTCTTTTTGCACTGGATCCGAAGATGTCCGATGAGACCGAACCGTGCGCAAGATGTCCGATGACAGCGGGGACACAATGGGAGTGATCGGGTGTTAACATTGTTATTCGGAAGCGCTTTAGACTTGCAAGCCGCTCTTTTGACTTCCGCTGCGACGATGCAGCTGGCATCATATACTGCTGCTCCAATTTTCGCTGCTCATCTCTAATCTGTCCGTCTCGGGCGATCTCGGGATTGTCTTTGTAACGTCGCTTTTGTCCTTCTTACCGGTGAGTACACAAAGCGACCTCTCCGTAGAAGGGTCTATTGGTTAGACTTTCTTCATTCATTTTTCTTAAATGATCGTTCCAGCGCCGTTGCAGTTTCTCCGGTTTGGCGTGGATGATGAGAATTGCGATCCATTCCATGGCTTTCATGTCGGGTAACCTGTCCTGCTACCCTAGACTCACTAATCTTTGGGGACCTGTGAGGCAAAATCATCGAGTTTCTTGGCTTAGTCGGCGTAGACGGTCTACGGCTCCGTCCTGCACAATAGCGTCGTCAGGGTTACCGCCCTGTCCATTTTTAGTTTCGTGTTGAGGCGAATTCCATGGTGATGCCGTTCGGATGTTTGCAGCCGGTCTAGAACCTGGTTGGCTTTGAAGATCCGATATGCGACTTCGTCGTCGATTTTAGTGCTCCATTAGAGCGTACTGTCTAAAAATTCGAATCCGTCTGCTGTTTTGACTAGAGTGCCATTGACGCTGATATGAGGGTTGCTGTATTCGGTTTTGAACGCCGACTCGTGCTTGACCACCGTTTCGTCTATGTTGATGGGTAGCCCTAGGTGTGCACAAACGGTGGCGAAGAAGTTAAATACCGTTAAATACCCGCTCCTGTCGTGATGTTGGTCGTACAGTCGTCCTTAAAGAGCAGGTCATGGGCATTATTTATTTAGAGTGGCGTGAAAGTCTGCGCTTCTCGATGTCGAGACTTCGACCGTCTGTCCTATAGACGATGTTGGTGTTTAGGAGTTCATCGCGGTCGGCGTCCAGCAGCATGACAGAGAACAGGCCAAATTGGATGGGATCGGGTACGCAGTCCTATTTCACTCCAGTGTCACCTTAAATGATTCTCATACAGTCCCGCTGTCCGTGTGGTGTGCTTTCATAACTTCATGAGACTGGCTTACTATTTCAGTGATTCATTCAGTACATCCGAGTTTATGCATTATTTTCTAGAGTCCATCACGATTTACTGCGTAAAAGATCGTCGCCAGGTCCTCAAAAGTGGTTTAGGGGTTGGCCCGAAGTTCCCGTCACTTTTCCTTTAGTTGATGGACTGCGACGATCGTTTGGGTGGTCTCGCAGTATCGTCGGAACCCGCGTCGGTTTACAGGGCGAAGTTCTTGCTCAAGTACATATTAGGACAGTTGATGAGGACGCGGGTAAGGATTTTCCCTGTAATATTGAGAAGAATTTTACCTTTGTGATTATCACATAGTTGTTGGTTTCCCCTCAGCTTTTAGAGGTAGACAAACGTCACATATATGAAGTCTATACGGACTTATTCCTACCGACATATTTCCTGAAAGACGGATGTGAGCTTGTCCATCAGTCGAGGGTCAGCGTACGCATACTTTCGGCTGGAATTTCGTCGGCTCCTGGTTTTTTACTGCTGGAAATCTGGTGCACGGTCGTAATGGCCTTTTAAACGAAGGTGAACGGTTGATGCTGGCGTTGAACTCCATTTGTGGAAGTTTGCTGAAGACTGCGTTGGATACTGTTGATTAACGGTTGAGGACACCTCTAAAACTTTCGGCACAGTGCTTCACAGTTCCCAATTTTGCCGTTAGAAGTATTGATCCGCCGGCGATGCACAGTGCTGTGGTATCTTTGATGTGAGGACCGTACACCGTCTTGATTGACGCGATGAGATTCTTCGTTTCACAGCAGTTCGCATATCCTTGTATTTCCGCAGACTTTCCATTCACTCACACGTTCTCCATCTGCTGCAGATTTTGTTGCACTGGGTGGCGACATCTGAAGAAAGTGGCGATGACTGCGTCGGTTCTGCGATTGACGTAGGCTTTGGGTAGCTTATTCTCCTCAGCGTGCAGATGGAAGATTTTTCGTCGTTGTAGCCAAACCAATTCTGGTTTTGGCGACGTATGCGGCAGAGGACGTTCAGGGATTTGAAGTGGATGGCACTCTGCAGTTGCTGCCGTTGAGTCTCCATGATGACGTTGTCGTCTGGACCCTGCATTTCTTCTACGCGGTTAGTCAGTCGACTGCCGAAATCTAAGTGGTGATCAGATACAGGCAGCAGAACAGTATTTGACTTGCCTGGTGGTCACTTACTTTGCAGTTTCCCGTGGGATTGGAATCGGGACATCATCTTGGATATGACGAGGCCGGATGCATTTAATCGCTGACGTCGTAGGTCACTCTCCTCACTAGTACATCTTAACGGTCTCGCATCTGAATAAAACCGTAGTCTAACAGTCGCTAGTGTCGCGATCGGGGGTGCATTAAATTTGCCTCCTGCGTTAGAGGGAAAAAGAAGGTGTTGGTGGGGAGATGGTGTTCTGCGCGTATTCAAAGAAGAAGAAGGGGGCCGTATCGTTGTAGTCGCTGAGTCTGTTGGTATCCAGCACTCCCTTTCAGGCAGCCGCGTCTATCTCGACGCGATTGCTGAAGTCACTAAGGACAATCAGCTTGTCTGCCTCCTGCAGAACGTGTCATTCGTCTCGTCAAGTCTGGTCATTGGTGGACGTAAATGCTGGCAACAGTGGCAAATTTGGCGTGCTGACGAGACGGTTTTAGGGTTTTCAGCCGCTCTTTGATGTCCTGTGGCATACAGGGCAGTTAGCATACTATATCTTTTCTGATTGTAAAGAAGACGCAAGCCTAGTGTTGCTCTGACTTTCGATTACCGTTCCAGCAAAAGTTATGGTTGGCACTTGTCCCTTCCAGTTGGCCTTATTCGGAGACTCCAGGTTTACTTAAAGCAGCTACGCCTACCTTGTCGCGCGCCAGTTATCAAACGACCAGCGCCGTCGTACTATTCGGCCGGTTGCTCCGTCGGTTGTCTTAAACAGTGCGATTCCGGGCCGTTAGAGGGAACAGAATCACTCTAGCAGGTATTGAGCGCAATGATGTGATGAAGTTGGAATTGGTTGTTCGTTTGGCTGTGTCGATCGTGAGTTTTATATTTACTAGGCACAGTCAGCATACGGATGTCGTGATTCCGGAATTTGTTTACGTTACCTTTTCCAGCCTTTTTTACGCGATATAGTTAGCAATGCCGTCATTAGATAGGGCAGCCTAGATATCACAAACGGCTGCGAACTCTACTACGAGCCAAAACTCTATTTACTGAAGGAACGGCCTGAGTTAGTCCGGGTTGCCTATGCGATTGGACGTTGCCCTCTCCGTGGAACATTTGAAGTAGAAGGGAAGACGATGGATGGGAAGGGCTGCAGAATTACAGGGTGCGTGGCCACAACATCGAATACCTTCGTCCGAATTATCATTTCGACCAAGTTGATTACCGGCGCATTGATACTAGGTAGAGCCTGTCTACGGGAGCCACAGATGAGAAGTTGTCAATTGATAGCTGTGCTTCCATCTGTACGAGGCACATGAACCGATCCGCCACATCTACACGATTTAAACCCTGCCGGGAACCTTGTATCTCTTCACATAACATGGTGCTCGGATCAAGCATAGTTAAATACACCGTTTAGGTTATCTGTATTCGTTTCTCAATTTTCCCAACTGCAGACTCGTTTAACTTCATTCGGCCTGTATAGCAAAATGTGATGATAACAATCGTACTTCCACCCTTCATAAGTGTCTTAGCTCCAGTCGCTGACACTCATAGAGACTGACTGCAGCGCTCATTTGTAGTATAAGAGTGCTCATTTACGAATCACTTCATCTGGAGATGCGTCTATCTGAACTAATGTCAACTTCCGAGTTGCAAACATAATGGTCGATCGGTTCCGGCCCCAATTCATGAAGATTCGGAGTACTCTGCTTATGACCTCCCTTCGGATCTTCTTTCTCTTGGAAGGCTGCAGTATCACAACAGATATTATTTTCGGGCAATTTATTACCCAACAGAGGAAGTAACTGTCAAATTATACTTATACCATATATAACACTCTCTGATACTGCAGATCCGCTCAGAGATATTCCAGATCCTCGGGGCCACTGCGGGCACAATAAACTAATGTTATTTACAGAATCGTCGGATTCTAAAAGGCTATGAGCTTTAGGTTTTGCATAGTTCCAAGTAACAAGGCTGTGTGTACGGACACTCTCAACAGCAGTCTACTGTATACTTCACAGAACCAAAGAGGCAAGGCATAGAGCCTTATCACAACATAAATTGAGTTCAGTCTAGTCCTTTTTTTATCTAGCTTCGATGGTCAACAAATAAGCAGTCCCGAGTCACAAGCCAGGAAAGGCAGAATTATTAGACAAGCTTTACCGAGCCGAAATAGAGTGCAGGTAGTTCAGCAAGCCACTTCAGCCCGCCGTCTCCTCAGGTGTGCTAGAGCAAGTATCCGCCGTCGAGGTTTTGAACCCCAACGCGCATGTGTGCCTTTGCTCTGTATGAGCTGCGCTAGTCTGCAGCTCATTAGTAAAGGGACAGCGTTGGTTGGCTTGTACATTTTATCACGCGGTGCCATCTACAAAACGACCAAGAGCGTGAGGCAGACGTAAAGACTGTTTGACAAATTAGTGGCGACGACGATCGCTGGAGTGGTCTGCCTCAGACTCCTAGCTAGATCAAAGGTGACTTGTGAGTACGTCTAGGGAAGTATTCATGCCTAGAACATAAGTTAAAAGACTATCAGAAAAATGAACGTGATGTCACCTGAAAGTGAACTATACAGAGGAACAGGAGAAAAACGAGATTATTTTGCGATTGGAGTAAGTTCTAGTTAGTGGCAGCGAAAAAGGAGAACACAGGGCAGACGAAATGGAAGGGTAGAGAGTAGAAGAGACATAGGGACAGGGGAAGGGAAATCATAGAGCCCGTCTGGCGGAGTGTCCGCGATAGCAGCTTCGGGTCTACGCTGACGACCTCTTCGCGAGTTCCGTTTTGGATGCGAAGCCCTTTCATCCCCAGAGAGACTATCTGGACTGGGCACACAGTACCGACTGGTTGTATATGTGAAGATCTACTTTGGATATACAAAGGGTTTTGTTCAAACTGGTCTTATTGCACCCAAAATTCCAGGTCATCTTCATAAATGACATAAGCCAGTATTTTGCCATAGGTTTTTCTCTCTGCTTCTCAGAGGAAGTGGATGCATTTTTCAGTAGGACTGATATGTCAATCCGAAGGTCGCACGTTTAGTATGTTAGCAGATCTGAATGAATTCTCTTGGACAGCTCATCCACCGGACCTGCTTATTGAGGATGGAGAATGAAGCAAATATGTGTGGGAATCCGTAATCACCGAATATCGCATCCGTTTTTGTCAGCCAATGAATAATATCAGTCCACGACTATTCGCAATGCAGAGTAGTTTCGCAGGGCCACAAATGAGAGTTGAATGCCATGATAACTGGTATTTAGGTATCGATGCATACCGGTCATGCGGTTGGCCGTCTCCTTGCTTCTTCGGCCCCGTCCACTCATCGTCGGAGTAACACTAGGTTTTCGCGTTTTCAGCATTGTCTTTGTGCATGTTCATATTTTAACGGGAAGGCGACAATGTAGTGCGTATTCTTCAATTAACGGACCAAACTTGCAATTTTACCTCTGGGTGACTGTGGGTGGTGTAACCGCAGATAAAAGTGTTGCAATACAACGCATATGCATACGAAAGTCTGGCTTGGCCATATAACCGCGATTTTAGACACTGGCACCTAACGCTACCTAAACTTCTTTTACCAACCTATTGACACCGATACCTCGGTTCTTGTTCACAGACATATATTACCGACACCGAAATTCCACCAGCGGAAAGGTTATGGGGAATTTGCCTTAAATTTTCGAACAGTTTTATATATACCACAGCTTACACCATTCACAGTCTATTCATTATTTTGACCTCACCTGCCCTCCTCTAAATTCTACGTAAAATGGCCTGCAATCAGGCAAATCTTCTCTTACACTTTCTTAACAGAAAACGAGGAGGAGTCCTTCCACCTCCAGAAAAATTCTGAACATCGAGCTGTTAGACTTTTAGCATTGCTCCGTTGCAAAACTTTGTCCAGAAAAGTTGTTTTATTAATCCGAGAGACGAAAGTTCGTGCGGGCGCGGCTGCTGCAAATTGAACTAAATTTGTTTATCCTTAGTCGTCTGCTGATTTGTTTTTTTGCCGTCTTTTTCTGTTGAAGTAGTTTTAATAAGCGTATTCTCTTCGTCCACTTTAACTTGTTTCATTTAGTACATACTGTTAGCGTCGTCTCCTCCGGGACTTCTGGAGGTCCTCCAACTTACATATGCGTTGCCACTGTAAGCTATAGCTTAAGTATGTTAACCACACCAGACTTTGGTCTTCACATCCTGTCCTCGGTATGATTGTGGCTGAGGGTTGGCGTCCCTTGCGAGCATTAAAACGCACAGACTTTGAAAATTTAAATGTACAGACTGGTTTTGTTCATCCCTGACTGCCTAGGCAGTCAGCTGCGCTACTTCCTCAGTCAGACACTGATCCTACAATCTTCAGAAAACGGCTCGTGCCAGATATGCATGACACTGTTTCGCATGTTCATTCTTTCTTGACAGATGCGATCCATATTGTCTTAAGTTTTCAAATATATCGTCCTTAGTTGTTTTCCGCGAAGTCTTTTCCAGACCCTTTTACCACAGTGGCAAGAAAAATTTTACTCTATATGAGCCTTACAGGGTTGCATGATTATTCAGGAACGCCCGCGTATCTACCATTCTCGAAGCATCCTGAATGTTATAAAGGGGTTGATTTCTCTTTTTTACGTTGTTAAGTCATCTTCAGGATTAGGTTGCCGGGTCCGGTTAACTGTTCCAGTCAAGTTTTCACATTGCCTGTTTGGATTTACGCTTTTACAAGGCTACTTGTCGATAGAGTGTTATAGACAGTCGTTTTTTTGGAATCCAGCCTGCCGCTCAGAAGCATGGGCAAACGAACTCTCATCAGTGATGTCGTCCAAACTCCAAGGGGAGTCCATTTGCGGTTTGGAGACGTTTCAGCCGATGAAATTGCTATTGACGAGGAAATATCTATCAAGTCATCCCTCTTTCGAGCGTCAACTGAATCACGTATGAAGACACGCTCAAGTTCCAGAAGGAAGTCTCTGATTACCCCTAGTACAAAGGAAAAGTAGGTTTTTTTTATTGGCGCTAACTTCAACAGGTTTGTCGTACGGAAATCGACGGATCTTAGGAGATTCAAAACCGTAGAAGATCGGGTGAATGCCATAATATCAAGTCCAATGGTGGAGGTTCGGCGCCGTCCCTTAGGTCAATCTCAATCCTTCACGTCAATGGATGGTAAGAGATCGTTTTTTTGCCTAAAACACTCAGTTGATCAACCCCGAACTCCTCTTCACGTACCCAAGAAAAATGACGGTATGGCGATAGCTTCCCGCCGGCTGTCAACATTGCTTCTCTCGAAACACGCCGCACTAGCACAGTCCATGCCGTCATTAGGAACCGAGAGGGCATCTGTTTGTCCAGGAGCCCTCAGTAGGCGCAGGACCTCTGCATTCCATACGAACACGCCCGTTCGTCGTTCGGAATACTTCGGGTAATTGTCCTTGTGGGGCTGTTTTCAATCAACGGAATGCCTCTACATTCAAATACTGTTGTCCAAACTTTCGGCGCAATATTTATTCCGGCGGATTATTTCTTTTTCAGGCTTCCCCTCTATAGTATTTACTTTAGTGGCATTCTTGCACATCACCTGCCAGCACTCACTCGGGTTGTAAAACAACTGTGCTGACTATTTCGATCGCTCATAGTGCACCTAAAGTCGTCAGAACTGGTTGTCAAAGCCAACACGAGACCATTTAAGCTTTACGTTTGCGCCTTGAGACCGAACCATCGGTGTCGACGAACCAATTCTGGAATAAGACTTTCATGTACTGGACGCGTGTTAGCCTATACGTAATACCTCGCCGACCAGAAATGGTCAAGATGCAGTAAATTAACTGCTGGTCACGACTTCCAAATGCAGGGCGCATTTTGTCCTGCTTCTAGTCGTCAGTCTTTCCCCCTGAACCACCGTGTAGTTTGAGGACGTCTTGGCACTGTTTGATTACAGGATCTTCGGGCCAGAGTTTGAGATATGAAGGCCATACAGACGCCTCTACTAGAGTGGTCATCAAGGCAGATGGTAAATCAATGTTTAAAGGTTGCCTTGAAATAGATCTTGAAATTATCCCAGGTCTCCGCAATCGTTCACAATCGTGTCACTTACGCAGTCATCTACCAGTACCGTTTTCTGCCGTAGTGGGCTTGTTTCAGTCGCCAAGACCCTGAATACGGCTAGTGTTGCCAACGGCTCACTCAACTCTGTCTCCTGGATTCTACATTTGAATTTGCTTGTTCATCGGGATTCACCGTGATTAATGCTGCATAATGCCGTATTATCAAAGCTATTTAGGTTGATTCAAGCGTACTACCAAAGAAGGGCGAAGTCCAGATGAATGGGGGAGGGGGTGGTTTATTTGATGTCGCTTAGGATTTTCGTCAGAACTGATCTCATTAAGTCTATTTGCTTGCATGTTAAGCGGCTTCCTTTAGAATGTACCGTCAGACCATTCTCGTGTTACAGTAGGTCGTGATACATTTTATAGAGCCTTAAAACACAAAAAGCTGGTACATCGTGCGGGACCACGCTGTTTGTGACGCACAGACGATCCGCTTAGCTTTGTCAGCCATTGGGCCAAAACCCGCCACCGAGTCAATATGAGTTAGACAGATGCTGCGCAAGTCTGCTATCACTAAACTAATTCACGTGCAAGACCGTTCTGTATCCGCCACGTCGTGGGGCGCACGGTGGTAATCATCGGTCGCGTTGGTCAAACTGTTTATCGACAGTTGCGATGGAAAAATTACAATCTTACTGGCCTTGCCTGCTCAAAGCAATTGTCAATTTCGGTTTCCACCCGTTGCTCTTTCAAGATAGATGACAGAAATCAAAGACGAGACGGATTTTCTTGCGCGTAGACAGCTGTACGCAGTAGTCCATGCTGGGTTATGAATCGCATACCCCAGTTGCCGCTATTCTTGATGTTTTGTTTTGTTGTTGGGTTAAAAGCCATCCTTGCGAATATTTGAAGTCTCGGCTGCACACTTTGCGGAACGGGATTGTGACGGACAGCGAAACGATGTGAGGAATGGTAAGAGACGGCATTGAAGGTCAGGTCTTCAGCTGCTATGTCGGAAGCACCACCCATAGCACCCGACGCTGGAATCTCAGAAACCGCCGGGCTGACCGAGCCTGCGCACATGCCCTCTGTATTTAACTGTTGTAGGCCTGTTCTGTTGCCTGGTATTCCGCAAGCCTTATACTCCAATTTTGGGCTGTCATCCTAGTAGTAGTGATGGAAAACTGCCGGCATTACCCGTTGCATCATTGAAGGAAGCCATCCGTAACTGTTACTCAAAAGTCACGAACATCTTGGATGGTCAGTGTAAGTCGGACTTGAGGCGGTGACACTAAGGCGGTTTTTGTTCGAATCTAGCGTTTCATTGTCTCATGAGCAACATCATGACTCATTAAGTCGTGGCTTGAAAATTTGCCAGAAAATAGGGTAACTCTGTCCAAATCAGTACTGACGGTCAGGCCATAATGGATTTTTTTCAATGTGGTTTATATAGCACTTTCACTTCTGCTTCAGAAGTCTGTCCTACTAGGATAAAGTTCTCCCTTAGGCCGCCGCCGTTCACTTCCTGGGACCGTGACGGTCGTTGTCACTTGGGACTAACAAATTTGCTAAGTTGGACGTGACAAGATGGATTAATACCAATTGCATGAACTTAGTATATAAGCCTGATTAAGTCGCTGGATCTTAGTCTTCGACCTAGTTTTCAGAACCAAAGCGTCTGATATTCAGCAGTCATAATCTTATCGCCAGCACGATATTTCATCCTCACTTTCATGAAAAAGTAGCACATACATCTTCCGTAGTGTTCAGTTCATCTACTTTAAATTACAGCTATTACTTTGGAGTTCTGAACATTGGCGCATAATCTATATGCTCATGTTGCGCTAGTTCTTCATTTTCTATTCTATGAAACACATGTTAAAATTTCTCGCCATCAGCCGGTTGTGCTGTACGAATAATTCCTGCTTCCAATTGGGTAAATATCGATTTCAGTTCACCTTCGTCAATGGCTCCGCCAACCCATGAAAGTCCAGCCCATGAGGTAGTCAAAGCTGATGCAGAACCCGAGCCGGTGGATGACTCTGAAAACCTACCGCCTGGAAATGAGGCGAAGCCGATCCCCGAATCAGCGCCATCTGAACGGATGGAGCCGTCATCTGTTGGAGAGTTTCGTGTTCTGGTCGACATGGAGGCCGCTAGGCTTAAAGCTACGAAGGCAGCATGGGAGGATGTTGTTGATGAGGAGGGTAGCGCTATACCTGATGTCGGCAAGTTATATACTATTTTCTTCCTACTTAATTACTTACTAGTACCTAAACTTTTAAATGTCTATTGCGATCGAAATAACCGGTCCCTACTTTACAGCCCTTGATAGCATTCGCGCCGCAGTGGGAAAGTGCGGCCTATTACTGGCCAAAAAGTTCCCCTTCTTCCACCACCTTATTGACATGGCGGATGCCAGTCTCCACCCACTGGAATCGGCCACTGAAACACCTACTCCCTCCGCTGACGTCAATGATTTGCTCGGGTATTGGACCACCATCGCTTCCGAGATTGAACAAATTGACAGTGCATTCGAGCGCCTTCGAATGTGGCGCGAGAATTCTAGATGGGCATTGGAATCGCAGCCTAAGACACCGAATCGGTTTGAGGCAAAGAAAGAGCCTACCAAACTGGCTTCTCGCCTTCCTCGTGCCAGGAAGGATTTAAATCCATTCGCGTTGCCGAAGAATGTCAGCAGCAAGATCAAGGACACTCCCAAATCGTCGAAGGTATTACTTTAGAGAGAAACTTATTCTATGGTCTCTCATCCCTATCATTTTGACTAGCGCCTTGCCCGTACCGTCCAGCAAGCCTGAGGGAGAGAACGTTCACCACTTTGAAATTCCTTGTAATGCAAGTGTTGGGCGTTATTTATTGTTACGACTAGGGTTTCAGAAGTCGCTCTTCCATATTTTCGATATTCTTTTCATCGACAGAAAAAACTTGATGTAAAACATCCGATAAATTAATATTTTGTGTCATTACTTTAAAATGCGTGGTTTCTAAGTACACTAAATGTATTTTATACTAAACTTGGTGAAATAGTGACGCATTTCCCCATGATTTCTGTTCTCCAGCCTGTTTCCCATCCAAAAAGCAATCAGGTAGATATTCGCATCGAAGATTTTATTTACAGAGGATGTATTCCAATATATTTTCCACTTTGTTTTCCTCAGCGTCTCCTCCGTTCCTCTAAAAAGACAGCCTCGAAGATCCCGGCTTCATCAACATTCAAGAGATCTAATTTCGCTGAATTTCGAGCTCAGCTCAAAGCCAAAAGAGCAGAAACCTTCAAAACCCCTGAGGCACCCAAGGTGACAAGGACAACTAGTAAGTTTTATTAACTAGCTGTTTGCGTTTTTCACAGCCTCGGGGAAACTGACTGATTTTACCTTAACTAACCTTGCGGACTTGCATTTCAATAACCCCTCCCAGCCGACCCGAAAATACAAGTGTGTGATTTTCTTAGTCGCCTCTTTGCAACGAACCTGTTTGCTTGCTAAAATCTACAAGTCGACACTGGTGCCCTGGCTCCACGAGGTGTCAACAAGCGTGGGAAGATGAAGTCGCTCCTGGTGACACGGGCTTGGTCATACGGCCGGTCAGATCGGCTGTATTATAGGCTGGTTCAAGGCTACACAGCCGGGTTCACGATAGCAGATCGACGCATGGGGCCGAGACCGATAACGAGCATGGGTCAGACCGTTCTCGTTCGCACACGGCTGAAAGCGCACCTCTCATCCGGACCAAGATGCCACGTACTATTCGCCTTAATGTCGCAAAGAATGAGACACGATCGCTGGAACAAGAGCTTTATTAGCCGGACGTTTCGGATTCTCGGCGATCGTGTTTCTTTCTTCGCGACTACTTCCTGGATCTCGTCTCCTCCTTTCTATTAGCAAAACCTCGACGAACCAGCACCCCAGAGGCCTTAAGCTTAGAAATCCGGCCTTTTATTATGATCCAATCCGACGGAGAAGGCCGTAGCCAATGGTCACCAATGAAGTCGTCAGTCTATGAGGCAGCTGAGAAGACTCTTGGTTCATTCATTGGCACCAAAGTGCCTACATCAGCCGAAAGACCCTGCAGTTGTCTGCCCAGACGGTTCACTTCAGCTCGTCCAATGATGATACCTTCGCCGACCGCGAAAAACGATGGCAAAGTCGACTAGGGATGACCGACGGATGTATTGGGTTGAAACATTAACCTCCATGGAACAGACATTGACTTACTTATACTTGGTACGGCTGCGATTATGCCTGGTCTAGCCGGACTAGATGATGTCCCGAACTGTACCTGTCCGCGCGCGACGATTCGCGACAGCAGATCTGGATAGTCCAACCCATTCTTTTCGCCGACGACGGAGACCGAATACTGACGGTCCAAGAACCACTTCCGTGTCATGACGAACTGTGTCGAGCCAGGTTCTGAATTGACCTCCTCTTCGGGGATAACGTAGCCGGATCGAGGGCAGTAACACTGAGCTCCTGAGGTGGACGACGAAGGACAGGCCCAAACCACCTCAGTCGTCTTTCTTGGGTGGCCTGGATTATCCTTACGATGACTCAGCGAGTGCTGACTGTCTCATTTGAGGCGAAGTCGGTATCCTTCACTCGAACGATGGTCCTCAAGCACTTGTGGTCAAATGCCTTCAGTTTTCGCTCGTCTTCACGCGCACAGCCCGGCATTCACAACCGTAGAGAAGAACAGACCGGAGGAACGCATGGTACACGCGAATCTTGGTGGCAATGGAGACTTGGGAAAACCTGGCGGGAGTCATCAAATCTGGAGACAATGTCTTCCTCACTCTATCCATCCGACAGCAGTCTAGCCCGAGATATTTAAAACTGTCTACTTCTTCAATTTGACAGCCCTAAAACCTAAAAAGTGCCTTCTCTTGGTTGGGGATGCAGCTTGAAAACACCTTGGCCTTTACAACATCTATGGATAAACCAACAGATTTAGCGACCTCGTTCAGTCGTGACACCATTGAAGCTATTAAGGTGATATCATCGGCATAAGCGAGTTCAGTCAGCCAGTATCCGGGAGTAAACTCAACACCGTCATCTTCGTGTGGGGCCCTCCCAAAAATCGAGTCAATAGTGCGGTTGAACGGAACGGGCGACAGGATACAACCCTGCCGAATGGCAGATCGAATACCGAGCGGTTGGAAAAGGTTGTTGTGGACTAGAACTCGCGCAGTGGTGGGACGACTAGGCCCTGATCATAGCTATTATTTTTGGCCGTGTGCCATCTGGTGCCATTATCCGCCACGGGGACTCCGGATGGACGGAATCGAACGCGGCAGCAAAGTCAAAAAACAGACGGCTGTCGGTTACTGGCAGCTATGGCCGAATTTGCGAATGCACCCCATTGTAAATACCTGGTCCGTACATCCACGTCCAGCACGAAATCCGGCTTGGGTTGGCCTCGTTCTTGAGTTACGAACGGCCTGGAATCGCCTGAGAAGGATATTAACGAAGATCTCCGCAGCAACACCGACGATGCATATGCCGCGGTACTTCTTGCATCTCGTCTTATCTTCCTTCTTGAGGATAGGCGCAAGGATGTCCGAGCCCTCGTCATCAGGGACAACCTTATCTTATCACTCCTGTTCACTAACCTCATAGAGCCAGGGCGTCTGAGTGTCGGCACATAACTTGTAGATTTCCGCGGGTATACCGTCTTCTCAGGGTGTCTTCTTGTTGCGTAGCCTTTGTATGACATAAGCGACTTCTTCAGAAGGAAGTCGCTTGGCATTGTATAGTTTGGAGAAGGAAAAAACCCCGCTGCAGAGGAGAGCAAGGGCGTGGTGGGTTATGCATCGTAATTGAGATAGTGCTCGAAGTGCTCACACCGGTGCTCGACTTTGGCTCAGTTGTCAGAAATAAAGCCGCCATTCGCGTCGTGAACAGTCACTCAGTGCAGACGGCTTACCACTAGCATGGCGTATAAATTGGTAGAGTTTTCGAGTGTCACCAAAGTTCGCGACCCGTTCCATGGAGGTCGCTATTTCAGCCCAATATTTCTTCCGGTCATCCCTGGCCGACTTTGCTGTCATCTGAAGTTGGCGGAAGGAATCGTCATTGGGGACCTAGCTTGAGCCGTCTGCAGGGTTCTTCCCCTGATCCAGTCACTGCGGTGTCGCTGGGTATATCCAAGAATTCTCTCAGGTGCACCACAGACTGATGTTTTCAGTGACGACCACTGGTTACTGCCTTCTCCGTCGGCTAGGGCCGTAAAACAGGACCGGATTTATCTGCTCAGAGCCTCGGCAATGCTGAGTTGTCAGATTTTTTCTCCATTGGGGTGTCCAACACGTGGCATTTTTGGCGCGGATGAGAAGCGAACTTTCAAGCGTATACGGACATGGTCCGACCCATGAACGTTACCCGTCTGGGCACCACGCATCGATCTACTAACGTGAACCCAGCTGCGAAACCTTGAGCTGATTAGAATGTAGTCAGTATGACTGACCGTATGACTATCTTGTGAATACCAAGTTTGCTTCGATGTTGGAAGCACGTCTTGGTGACAAGCAGTCGATTCTAACAAAGTTCAGCAATTTCTGGCCATTGTCACATTGAGAACCAAGCCCACAGCGGCCAGTAAGAGGACTGTTTGTGAAGTCGCCGGGTCCAGTCCGGCCATTCCAATCTCCGTCTACAATCAGCAGGTAGTGGCAAGGGAGTCTTTCAACTAACTCTTGCAGCTGTGAGTAAAACGCCCTTCTATCGCGATGTTCGGCAGCCGAAGTTGTTGCGTACACAGAGACGATAGAGATATTCGGGAAGTGGCCCTTCAGTTGCACCTAGGCAATTCGGTTGTTGGCTGGTCCCCAAGTAAGTAAAGCGAGGTTCGTTTGTTGCAAAAGGGCTATCGCCATACCGTATGTCAGAAGAGTCGCATGGGCCGCTGTGGTACAGGGTGAAATTCGAGTCGACTCCAGGGATCTTAATTTGCCGACAGCCTAAGTAGATAAGTCGGACTTCAGCTAGGCAGCAGACCTGCACGTTGTACTGATAAAGGTTGCGCGCGGTCAGACTTTAGGTTCCAGATCCCAGAAGCGTTCGCACACTCCAGCATCCAATACCAAGAGTCCGTCCCTGCTTGCGTAGTCCAGCTTGCACACTATTCGCCCGCACCACTGGAAATGCGGACGCTACGCCGTGGATCGTAATACTGTAGTTGAAGTTTCTTGGAACCTTTGAGTACTGACGAATCCCCGACAGCCACTCGAATTATTTGTTCGAGGTTGTCTCCTCTAACGCTTTGGCTTAAAAGCCTAGACACAGGGCAGCGGTGGCAAGCAAACTTTTTTTTAATGGAGGTTCACGGTCGCCATGTCGCAGTAGTGCAATCGGGTTTTGCGGCTTATTCGTCAGACCTGGGTCTGCTTGCTTCGCAGTCAACCCTCATTGAAGGCCGTTCCACTATCCGCCACCTGTGGACCCTCCGGGTATCCAGTAGGCTAACGGGCAAGCCGTTTTTCCGGTCCCCACGCTACCGGCAGTTGCTGAGTTACGTGCATCCATCGCTTACTCGTGACAAAGGCATTGTGTGCTACCGGATGCTAGACTGATCCCAACCTAGTGCTACTGAAAAGTCGACCACAAATCCAACCTCTGGGAAAGACTGAACTCTGCAGTACTGGAAAACGTCGACTGCGGTTAGGGTCTCACCGGCAGAATGAACGCCAACCCGCAGGGTGAACATGTTAAAAACACGTGAAACAGATTTCGCGACGCCTTCTGCACCGCTGTTACCGAATTTTTTGAGAATGCGCGCCGACATCGACACGCGATGGTCGACACCGGAGTCTACCACCTGCTTCTTCAAACGAAGTAACTTCTCAAAGCCCACTTGAGGCATGCTTCATTAGTAACACAGACTACCGGAGATGCAAGAAATTGATTGTCCTGGAGGGCAGAATACATCTGAGGATTCGCGTTGTATAGTAAATTTAAGAACATCACAACCATCAGGAAGTTAACGAACCCTATCTCCCCTGCAACTTTTTCACGGTTCTGTTGGGAGGAGGCCATCCTGCTAGGAGATAAGGATTTACCATTGCCGCGCCGAGTATTTTGGGTACGTTTTCAATCGTCCCAGTCTGCGGAAGACCGTTACCAGACTTAGCTAAATGAAAATGTGCGCTTACACCCATCGTCTGCCGTCCTTCAGAGAGACAGCCGGAGCATTGCGGAAGCCGCTCAACGACAAAGCCCCGACGCGCATTCTTCACAATCTCTTGACTGCACACCTGGAAGAATGACATTTCCAAAGACTAAGTGGATTTCGGAGACACTACGAGACAGCCGACGTGATACAGACAACGCGAGAACTACGGAAAAAAGCAGGGAATTCGGGCCAGCCTCCACACAACCTTTCCACATCCTCCTATACCGCGAGCGCATACTCCTGGCCGGTCGTGCCGGTTGGACATGTAGATGTTTTCCTCTGTAAATCCAACAGTGCCTCAGACCAGCTGCTCTCGATAACTAAACGGTTAAAACTTCCCAGCCCACACAACCCCAGACCACAGAATTCGACCCGATATTTCGTCCATTGCTAGCAGTGAAAAGTGCTGTTCCGGCTAGGGCGAAGTGGTAAAGTAAGCATGTCTCCCATCTACCTCAAGCAGCCTTTGGCTGTTCATGGTGAAGAACCTAACCGTCAGGTCCGGGTTATGTCAACTCCGCTCCCTCTCTTCCCTCGGTCGGTCGGTGATAAGGCTGAGTGTAGCGGCTGACGTGACCTAAAGTCTACCGCGTGCAACATGCAACGTTTACTGCTAAATTAGGGACTCGGCGCAGCCCGACAAACGCACGCCACAAGCCAATATGGCCTTTGCTCGGGTTCAGCGCATCAATCGCGCAACCTGCGGAGGAGGGACAGAAACTGGTTTAAACCGAAAATAGATCGCGCATGCTTGTCTAGCTTTATATCGTTTGTCGTTCTAGTGTGGGATCTGATGGACTGGCCGTGGGACCTTTGTCCGCGCACTTTGTTTCCAACTGTCAACCTTCTCTATTCTCCGTGTGCTACAGTTTCATTCGTGGACACACGTCACTCGCCCAACATATACTTAGACTACTTACTCGCAGTTATTTGTTTACCAATCGCAAACAACATCCACAACAGCACCACTCTCTAAGCCCACTTAAGGGCTAACGAAAATCCATTCCAACACTGCATACCCCTTTACATATTTCACCAAAGACTGCTCGTCACCCAGATCACAAATCCAACCCGGTGTAGATGACCATTTCCAATTACGATGTGCGAACGCTGAGGACTAAACACAGTACCTGTGCTAACTCATGAAATGTCATGAATTAACACAGGCAAACAACTTTTACGCAGAATCGGTAAACACTACGGCTCCCAAAGTCTGATAGCGGAAAATAAAAGATGTTTCAAAGAAATAAAGCAAAGTTTGGTTTAGAAAATATTATTTACTGAGATAAAAATAAATAATTTTCGACAAGAGTCACATTTTCGAGAAACGCCTATATTACAACCAAGTTAATAAAGGCTACGTATGAGGGCGTATAAAGGAGGAGGGCGCATAAAAGGGCAAAAATAATTAAGGATAGAAACAGATACAAAAAATCAGTACTTTGTTGATTGTCTATTTGATTTAATAACGGCAGAAAGTCTGTCAGACTTAGACATGACGAGGTTATCTATGGTGGATTGTAAAATGTAATTATTGAGTATGAAATCCAATTTTTCCTGCATTGAAAGAGTCTTATTAGCTTTGTGCCAATTTCTTTTGACTATTCCAAAAAGATTTTCGATAGGATTCAAATCGGGACTGTTGGCCGGGATGAAAATGGATTGGAGGCAAATTGCGGAGAGGGTGGTTGTTGTCTAAAATGTTAGATTATATTTGCAAGCGGCATCAAATTCGTACCTCTTTAGAGCGGTGGACAGGTGCATTGTCGTGCAAAATTACAGTATCCATTCGGCGCCGACTTATGCCGTTGTAGCCGAAAGCATCCTTGACAATTGCAATAAACACCTTGCTGTTGATGGTGTCGGATATTGACCGCCAGACAGGCCGCTCACCGAATTTAATCGCCATCCAAACCATCATCCGCCGACAGTTCTTGAATGTTGCCGTCGGTGTAGTGCGTCCTCTTTGGAAGTTCTTTCCACATATGACGGTTTGGAGCGATTTCGTAGGCTTGTCTAAAAATAAAACCTCATCGCAGAAGAAAATGCTCTTCCAAAATGAAGATCTGTAATCAATATACTTCTTAGCAAATAAAAGCCGTTCTCTAATTAGTTTTCTACTTAAATATGGCTTAATCATGGCCTTCAGCCGCTGCAGTTCAAATTCCTTCATCCTTTTCCTAATGATATTCATAGAAAACATCGACAGATGTTCCCGTTGAATGGTCTCAATGGGCATGTAATGAAACTTTTTTAATGTACGACGAATAAAATCGTCGTCTTGCTTACTTGTGGACCGTTTGAGTCCCCCTATCTTATTTTCAGGAACAGTTTTATCATTAATAATGCGCCACAGAGTGACCTTACTAATATTGAAAATACTAGCTAACGACTCACGCGGGATCCCCTCCGCCGCTAATTTTCGAATACGCTGGAAGTCAACTTCGGATAAGTATTGCTTAGACATAGGTATCGTTTGGCGTGATAGAGAAAAGTGACGGCATGTCGCGCGAACTCAATATATATTCGTTTACGATACGCATTTTCGGTCTGGTAGAACAATCACACTGATAAACTTTTTTATTTCGGTATTTTGAAACATAAAACTTTACGGATTTGTAAAATAGAATTTTTAGATGAAGAATCTCATCTTATTTCCTGAACACAATAAGATATAATTTATCTGCATTTCCCTAATCTTCTTGATATTGAAATTTTTTATTTTTGTACGAAAGTTTATTAAAAAATTTTTTCCTTTTATTAATCTCCTTAAACAGATTATTAAGGTAAAACAAGGAATTTCGATCCGAAAGCTTTAATAGCGTGGGAAACTGCTTGAATATCAGGAATCCTCCGATTTCGCCTAAATTCCGCCCGTTTTCTATTAAATATACAGATCCGTATCAAACTTTCCTTCAGCAAACAGCCTTTTCGTCCTTATTTCAACTAAATAAACACAAATAACAACACCAAAAAATACGCTACAGTTTCCACTCTAATTTTGACCTCGGCATTTCATGAGTTAGCACAGATACTGTATATGCGCGGGGTAGTAAAATGCTAACCGGTGGACCGTATGTATGAGAGTGGTGGTAATAGGGGTTATACGAGTGGGGCTTTACATCAGGCAGCGGGGAGGCGGAGGAGCGAAATGGAAAAATAAAGTCGAAAGCTGCCATGGGGTCTTGTCTGCGGTACAATAATAAGCCGAAATCAGTCGCTTTACTCAAGCAAAAATAAAAATATATTAATCGGAAAAATTGAGAAAACTCAATGCATCACCGCTGGCTAATTTACGTGGGATCAGAATCCAAGGTGGTTCATGGTCACAAGGGGATAGAGGGCAATGAGTGACAGGTGGTGCCAATTCGCGCAGATCGTGGAAAGTAACGGCAAACTCATCAACTAAACAAGTAAGTGCAAGCCATGGAGTGAGAAGGAAGACAACCAATCTTAGATTGTAAAAACAAGTACCGCTGCTTACCAGATTAACCAACGTTTTAACGCTCCTGCTTTACTGGCAGACACATGCATTCTGTCTACAAATATTTGAAGAATTTCTTTACCACCCGTTTGCTCTCTGTGCTGAACTTTTTTAAAACTGGGCTTTCAAAGCAGTTTGCCACTTACTAGTAATACACTGAATTTCTACTGTTTGAAATAAAGTTAGTTATGCGGACTCATCAAAATGTCCGATTGGAATCTGTCTGGAAAAACGTTATTTTTGCCTTTTACTAAAGAATTGCGTATGGGGGGTGCAAAAAAGAGAGCCAATGTAGACATTTCAGCACCGACCGCTCGGGGCGGTACGGATCAACGAATGTCATCCTGCCGACAAAATGCCGGCCAAAAACTACCGAAGAGCACCTCCTTTGAAAAATATGGAAGGTAGTTCTCCATAGTTTTTCCTTACCTCGCGCATTATACTTAGTCTTTATGAGGCGACCCATCAGGTTAAAAGGTTCGTCACACATCGCATTGTATCATTCCATTTCACCTACTTCCAACCTAATACTCTGGTGTATTTCTCACCAACTTCAGGTGGTAGATTGGTATAGATAAGGGCCGGCTTCCTTGCCTCGTGTCTCCATCACTAATCGAGGCTGCTTTTGAGGCCCCTGAACACCAAAGCCCTGCGTTAGTACATCAACTAGGTGTAACTAGACCTGCTAATATTTCTATCCCGAGCGCTGGCCGTTAGCTCTTGTATCATTCAAGTCTGTTTCATTTTCATCCTAATGAAGGCTCCAGGAGAAATTCTCGGAGTGAAACAGCAGCCAGTCGTTCAGCCTTACAAACCCCCCTGAGTTTCCTTCGACAAATGTCACCGCCTCCCCGACCAGCGACTGGCACACCCATGCCTCGGATTCCCAAGGCGGCCGTTTCTTCTACTCCCACCCTTGTTGCTCCACCGGCAGCCTCACTTAACCACGCCAGTTCCCCATACTCTCTGAGAAATACTCGCACAGGGTCCGCTGCCAAGTCTACACCCGGGGTTACTGGGACCAGAAAGTCTGTCCGCTTCCCAGAGATTCTGTGGGCGACCCCGGGCGGCCATTCAGGGAGTACTTCGAGTGGCGGAGGGCAAGCACTGCCGGTCACACCTCACACCTCTATGACAACGGGTATATGACTTTCCTTTATTTAGAGAAGGCAGGACTCCTGATAGGGACTGTGTTAAAGGCATTCGGAAGATCCATTTTTCGTTATTAATGATAGGTGCTTGCAGCTCTTTTCCGCGCGACATCGCCTATGAGGTCCATTGTATGCAACCTCTTTAAGTCAGGAATTACTTTGCACTTAGTTCACAAATGCAGTGCATAATGATCGGCGCAGTTCTCCGATCTAAAGTCTAAGTTACAGTGCCGCTCGTCTTGAATATGTGTTAGGATCATTCGCACCACTGAGTTTGAGACCCGTTATCGTTCTATTTTCAAAAATCAAATTTAAAATTTAACAAAAAAGTCGCTGAATGTGAGCAGAATAATGCGTTTTCTAGAATCCAAATAAGAACAGTGCTCACATGGTCTTATTGATTGGTATTTTCCATGAAACGGCTACTGCTTCTGGCGATTCTCCATCGCTTATTCGCCTAAAATGTATATGCCGCAACGTCATTTACTTCCAGTTTTGCCGATACTGTCAAACACCAAGATCAGCTCATATATTTGGAACTTGTCACTTTCAATCTTTCCTCCAGATACAACCCGCCGAGTCTCGAAATCCCGCAGGATGGCCAGCTCAATCGATCCTTCCTTTAAAGCTACCAATTCGCCGGCTTCGTGAATATTCCCTCTCCTATGCTCTGTTTATGTTTTCTGATTGTCTTTTGTCGGTAATAAACGATAAAGCACACTTTCTGTCCCAACATGTTTCAAGGAAGGGGACGCAGTGACGACGTAAGATTTCAACTTAAATGTGAGTGTAACCGGGGTAATGGAGTTTGTTAAATAAGCGAGTCGTCTTGGTTGTCGCTTTTGTCCTGACACGAGATAAAAGGGGAACTAATGACTTCTAGGTATTTGGAGATTCAGTGGGAAATGCGTTGCAAGTAGCTTCTCTTTTGGAAAAGAAAGCTTTGCCGCCGTTTTACCCGAATGACACATGTGAGCCCCCTGACAGATTTAACGAACGATCGTCCAACCGCGAAAAGTGCCGTCGAAGGACAGTGTTGACTGAATACGCGTATGACCGAGTTATGTCAGAAGACATTACGGACGATATGTTTACTTATACAGATGCCTCTTTGGCTAAACAAAAAAGGTGAGAAAGGTCGGGGAAGGATTAGCAAAATAATGTATGCATTAACAAAGCTTCAGGCTGAGGACTACTGGGGGGGGGGAAGAAGCGACATCTGTGGGGACCGTGGGAACGCGAAGGCACTGTTGGAAGATTAAGTTGTACATGCCGGTTAATTAGACACAGGAGCGGCAACAATAGTTCTCGAATGACTGATAGACGTGCTTGTTAAATTGTGGCTAATTGGTTGTACTGTTTGGAGCCGGTGGCATGGAGTTCATGATTTACCTCGTCGGTAACCTTGACTGCCAGGAGTGCATCAATTTATACCAATAGGCTAACATTAACTTATTGGAGTTGGCGCGGCCGGGAGGCCGTTTTCTGCTTTCAAACAGACCGCGGTCCCCTGGCCGGAAGTGCTTTGATGCGCAGTTAACCCGTTCATGGATTCACGGAGGCATTTTGGGATGGCATCAGCCCCACTGGTACGTCGATAATTGTGAGGTCACCTTCCCTAGGAGGGTGTTGGGCGAATACAGAAGCGGAAGGGCCTGGGGCCAGTTGGTGATGCCGATAGCCAACAAGCGAGTTCCAGAAAGCAGTTCTGAAGATGTCATCACTGGAGCAAGAAGGTTATCGGCCTGACATTTCGGAATCTCACTCAAACCCATAATCAGAGGTAGTCGCGAATAGGGGTAGTGGAGGTACAAAGACTGCAGTATTTATAGTACGCAGTTGTCGTGGGTTTCGCCCTACGTCTGTGCGGACTGCATTTTAAATTACGAAGTAAAGGCGACCAGAGGCACTAAGCCGTTTGTGCTTTCATTCAAAGGTGTCGGGCACTTGCGTGGGCTGAACGGAGGACCCAGTTTTTGTATATGGATTAACCCATGTTCTTTATAAATACATTGTATAATACGCCTGTTTGGAGGAATGCAAGTGCCGGCAGTAGTTATTAAGAAGAGCTTACTAAAAGTCGTTAGCAGATTTGAGTCCTTCGTTAGCTGAAAGGAAAAATCCAAATACAACTTTAATTACGATAGACATTCAGAGGCACTCCAACGTCCCTTCCAACCGTTTGGTCGTATGCGGTTTCGTGAGATTTTCCTCTATCATGGGAGTATACGTCTAAAAACGTAAGGTCGTTTCACAAATGTACATGTGACATTCCTAAAAGACAATTTTCGACCAAACTGAACTATGCTACCGGGGTTTATTGAGTACTATTTAAAATTTCCTGAATTACGGTCTCGGACGTTGCTTTGGTAAAATCCTTCCATTCCACCATGACTTGAAGATAACCATTGGAACTCTGTGTCATCCTGAACCTTCCGGTCTGCAAAAAACGGACTGACCCAGTTCATACGCGACTGGGATTCTGAATGGTCATGCTTTGTAGCACGTTTCAGTAGTTAATTACAGCTCTTTGACGCGAATTCGTGCCGATCAAAAAAGGTAACTCAATAACAGCGGTATCCTTTTCGCGAATTCACAAGTGTGTGAGCGCGAAAACTCACTTAATATACCACAGTTAACGGTATGGAACCTATTTCACACATGAAGCAATCGTTCTATATGGCACCAGGGGCTTAATTCGAGTCGATTCTACTTAAGCACATTAGTGCCAGGTGAGTCTACTGGTTGTTGCACTTTGCTCAATTTTCTCGAAAATGCTCGCCAACGCGGACCTCTTAAGACGAGAGGGACTAGTGCAGCCTTCATCTCAGAACCACCCATTTCAACGCTTTGCACTGCTACAAACGTCACACTTGCATCCTACTTAGTTGGAGTGAATAGCATTTAAGGTGCCTCATATCCTCGGTCCGGGATACTGAGAGTTAGATAAAGTTCCCAGTACTTTTGGAATATCCACACTGCGAAAATCAATTGCTCCACCTACGACTTTATTCCTCCGCGTATACGCAAATAGGCTGTGCAGGTAGAACAATCAGCTGTTCTACACCACCGAGGGTTCATGGTTTTAAACGGAAAAATAGTCTTTAAAAATAAAAGGATGGATCTTTTTGACTTATCCATGAGGTGGTTAAGACTCTGAGGACTTAGCTTGCTCCACGCATGGCTAGGGGTATTTGCGTAGGCTACGAACCTTGAAGTCATTTTAGGTAACAGTAATGCACATGCATAACCGAGTTTAGTGTAGGAGGTAAACTGAATTAGTCAACAAGATTGTTTGCCACTTTGATTGCTGGAACAAATGGAGGTATGCAATCCGGTAAATTTCTCACACTTGTACAGTTCACAGTCCACTGCCGTATTTTTCTGACCTAGCAAGAACACTCAGAATTATCAGTGGAGCGACTTACAGCACCACGAAACAGCTGTCTGCGTCTGGTCTGTTGCACTCTTAGTGAGCTGCTTATGTATTATAGCCCTATAGATTTTCTTAGATTTCAATCCTCGCACGTGCTTACAGGGGCTTTTCGAGGAATTACCCGCTTCCTGTGCGTTGTTGTGATCTTTGTCCAGGAAATCGTTTTGAGATTTCTAGGTGAATTTTCTTCGACCAAAAACTGATATTAGGTAACCTGCAGATCATGACGAACTTATTGGCTCCATGCGCTAATGTCATGTGCGCGAACTCAGTCCAGAAAGCCCACCAGGAGACTCAGCCGAAAATGAATTCGCTCTCCAGCCAGCCGTCTGAACACCGTGATCGCTCATTGCCTACACGCGAAAATCGGCACACCCGATGCACACATTCTCGTGAGGCCTGGCCGAGTTATTACTGCCTGGGTGTGTTCGCGCGTCAAAATGCAAGTCGTATTTGGCACGCGAGTCCCTCTTGGAATAATGATAATAGCCCGCTCAACGACCATTGGTCGGTTTGGTTGTTGTTTTACCGCTTGGCTCTCGGCCTCACAAAAGCTGGCGGTGTGCAGAGGCGGCTGCGCTATGTGCGTTCGACCGCTAGCGCTCGTTCACAGTCGCATAAAAGGTAGGAGGCGGAGGACCAGCCTTATGCTGTTACAGATTCCACCACATGTATGCGTCCAGGTATTCGACGAATTAAATCCTGTTGTTTTGCGCAATCCAATGTCTTCGGCAGGAGAAGGATGGAAGTGAACGGTTTAACCTCTTATGCATCGAGAGCAGACACGACCAAGTACTCAGTGCACATTGTTTTAAGTTGGTCTTCCGTGTCGTACAACGAATTTAACCTTGCAATTAAAAAGTCAGAAACTCGAAGTTTACGCCGGGAACCATAAGACTGTGAAAATTTACTTTTGCATATAAACGGCTGCTTAAGTGTGGAGGCAATACGGCATAGTTCAGAACATAGTCATAAGTTATGCACTGCAGAATCTCTAACTCGGAGTGTGAATTTTTCGAGTAATTTGTGCACGTTATATCCACGGAAAAATAGGTATCCCAGTAAAACAGAATTTTTTGACTGATCCCCGGTGCCTGTGTAAATTTCCCGTATTTCCCAAAAATATAGAAAAACTTTCTTTTCTGGTGCTGATGCTTGGAGGAAGCTTGCTATATTTCAAAAAGCCCAATCACTAGTTCATTTTGGAAGCCGAACTAGCATCTCCAGTGTATTTTCTCGATCGAATTTTATATCCCTCATTCGTATATATGCAAGTAATAAATATGGACTGCGTCCTACACTGCAAGCAAAGCCAACAAGATCTGTAAACAGCAAACCACGTGTAATCCTGCGAGCATCCCCAACATGCCTACAAGAAAGAGCCTTTTTAGGACTGAAGTACTCCCTTCCCTCAAGTTCACAATATAGGCAGACGTACCTTCCTGTAAAACGAACACAATTATGTGAATCAGTCCATTCAGCATGGATACGCCGCCAAATGATCGTTTTTTTCATTCGTCACCGGGCTGGCCCCGTGCACAAGGAGTAAAGAGATGGGGTGGGACTTTACTGGAGTGACGGTTGCGTATTACGTCTGACAGGGGGTGCCGGTATTCACGGGCTGCTGCGGAGAGAGAGGGCTAGGAAATGCGCATAAAAACCGATTTTGTACTCACTCGCTGGTAGGTGCAGCGTGCGGTGGTAAATGAGAGTCTTTAGAGCGCATACAAGCGTGCTGCTGTGCGGCAGCTGGTGGGGCTCGAGAAAGATCCCCAAAGTACAATGCGACGAGCGAGTTAAGTAACGTGATTGGTGCACGTACCTCGACCATTGTTAATGTGTCCGATCACAACCGTGGCCTAATGTTTGGAGCACCGGACTTCTAACCATCAGGTTGTGAGCTTGAGACTCGGGGGCTGCATACCCTAGAGTTAGGTATGGCCGGCTGATGACGGCCAACAAGCCAGAAATGGTCATTCCAGTCTCCCTTTTCCTGATCGGTAATGCTATTCTCTCCATAAACTTTTTTAGTCAGACAGCTATCACCTCAGCTATCAGCAAAATACTTCCTCGTAGGTGATTTCAGTGGCAGTTTGTTACCTTATGGACCGTCCCAAAGGTCTAGTAAGCTTTCAACGATAACCGGTACTGACTTAATGCGCCAAATTGGGGTATTGCATAGTCCTTGGTTTGCTCCTTCCTTATCTGACCTAAGAGGTCGGGCCGTCTGACCGATACTGCTAGCCCCACAGGAACAGTTGAAAACAGCTGAAAACTCGTAAGTACTACCTTGCGTTGAGAAACGATGTATAACAAAAAATCGTGGTCCTAAAATTACATTAGTTGTGTCTCCTCTAAATGGTATTCGAATAAATAAATCTTTCTTTTCAACAGTTGGCGCCTTTGGTTTGAGCGGGCGTTCACTCATAGTCTTTGTTACGGAAGTTCCTTGAATCACACTGTCAACCAAACGTAGGAAACGAAGTCTTGTGGATGCATTCCAGGCTAAATGAGTGGGTTTATGCAAGCACTGGAAACATGCACTGGATAAACAGTGGTTTTGTTTACGAACGTAACCCGGCCAAGAGCCAGCACGCCTTCATGTGTGCACAAATTATTCCTGCAAACACACACAGTTAATGCTTTTATTCAGTCTTTGATTTCGAGTGAATATTGCCAACCTTCCTGGAGTACTGAATTTTATCCTTTTCGTCCGACAAGAACCTCAATATAATTCCTGTTCGTTAATGTTTGAAACAACTTTTAACAGAGTAACATTGCCGACATTACTCTGCCTATATTACGCGCCGTTGTGCGGCTCCTGGTCGAGCTCGAGAGAGAGAGAGAGAGAGCACTAAAGCACAACGGGGCGGATGAGTTTCGTGACACGGTCGGTGGGCGCCCCCTTCTGCCACAACCCTTAACATCTTGACGGTCTGCTTAAAACGGTTTACCCATTCAGGACTTCTGTTCGCTAACGTCAACCATAAATTTTTACATGACTATCTCCTGTTAAGTTACATTCACCATTTAAAATTGAATGAGCTCATTTTCGCAAGCATCTTTAAGTGCTGCGACAATTGCGCCTCGAGCTCTATATGGACACATTCATATGACCGAGGTCGCGATGGCGTCTACCAATAATCCTTCGTAATATATTTAGGTTATGCTCGCGTGCGTAGCCTTACTCGAGGTTTTGCCCATGCGGTGTGCGGATCACCCCTACAGAAGCCTGTCAAACGTTGTGGGACCAGGTTGCGTGTAGCGCGCGTAGACGGGTTGTCCAGATTCATCAGCTACTGAACCCGCCTCCGATCGTTCCGACGGTGCCCGGAGCAAAGGCGAGGGTGTGAAAGACATGTTGACCTCACTATCAACATGTTGACCTCACTATCAACTAATTTGCGTGCCAATCACCGGTACTGTGCCCACCCCGTCGGGCATGCGGTGAAAGCCGCCGTTTGCAACGGTCGAACTGGCGTGTGAAAGAGGACGTCTTCCTGGAAGTGAATGTGGATAGCAAATGAATCGCGGAATCATCGATATGTTTTTCGTAGCACGTCAGTTCCGGGAGAAGTGCCAGCCAATGATGACCAGCTTCTACACCACATCTGATGAAGGTTTTTGATACAGTTAACTGTAATACTAAAAATTGGATGTCCGGAGCATTTTGCACAAATACTGCGGCAAACGCAGGATGCATGACAGCTCTTGTCACAGGCAGTGCGGCCTCCATCTCAACACAAAACTCAGGGTGTGCAGGACTGCAGTCCTGGCCACTCAACTACACGGAGCTAAGACCTACAGTAGATATTTTGTCTTATGAAATGTTAGCCGAAATTCTGCAAGGTGTTTTAGAGTCGAAAAACATTACCTAAGTAGGGTCGCAATATCAATTATCACGCAGCATAATTCCAACTTTATTTCGGCTATGTCAGGATACTGGCTTCTGGAGATTTGTTCCACCCATCTTCAAAAAGTACACTACAAAAATAACTACTTACAGTAGGTGGGCTAACTCATGAAATGTCGACCGAAATCCCAAAATGAGCTTTCGTTTCGAAAAGATTAATTAAAAAGGGTTGTAGAAATAATCACCTTACAGCACAATTCTATAATAATTCAGTTGCCCTAGGATGCCAGCTTTCAAACGAACTTCTTTCGGCTGCATGCAGAAACCATACTCTGTAAAAAAATGCCTACACATGTACCATGCACTTTTCTCATTGATTTTCGATGCCCTCAAAAAATCGATCATATTTCATAGAAAACATGCAAAAAATATTCACTCTTTTTCCATTCGGGAAAAATGACGTCTTTTTCGATTTTATACTTGAAGGAAGGGTATAATTCGGTCTTCGAAAACTTTTCCCATTCCCGAATAATTTTGAATCCGACCTACTGTTACACTTACATTCAGTGTTTCCAAACTACAAGCCGTATATTTTTCGCATACGGAGAACTACACATTTCTCTGCGGTATTAAAAGGAGACCATATGGATTACATAAAATTTAGCATTGAATTTGATCCATATTGTTAAATTTATGAGCTACATTCGTAAATGCAGATACATGACGTTTTATGAATGGCCATTTCACGGTATTAAAAAATCTCACAATTAGCATCTTTTTTTAAAGCCGAATTATACCCTTCCTTCGAGTACGAAATTGGAAGAAGATGTAATTTTCTACCGAATGAGCAAAATTATGAATATTTTTACGCATGTTTTTCATGAAGTATAGTTGGATTTTTTTGGTCATCAAAAATCAATGAGAACAATGCATGCTACTCAAGTAGTCATTTTTCCAGAGTATAGTATTTTCAGGCGACCCAAAAGAAGTTCGACCGAATACCGACATCCCCAGGTAGCTTAATTATTATAGAATTATGTTGCAAGATGATTAATTTTAAAAACCCTACCTAATTATTCTTTTCGAAGCGAAAACGCATTTCGGGATTTCGGTTGGCATTTCATGAGTTAACCTACCTACTGTAGGTGGTACGTAGTTTGCGCAACTAAACGAAGACGCTCAACTACTTTCACCTCAGCTGCTTTCACAGAATGCTGGAGCTGAGGTGGAAATACGGAATTCCAGACACGGAAGTCATGGAGGAGACCAGATTCCTGATTCCTGTATAATTGCGTCGATGTCAACGTTTACGGAAACGAAATGGTCAGATAAGAAAAGTTGCCAGGCAACTCTACATCCCCGCCGTAACCATTTGGACCGCATTCTGCAGATCTGGTGACAGGAACAGTCCCGTGACGCTTCTTTTTCACTGGAGTAGCTAGGCATTGATAGAATAAAGTGTGGTAAAACTCTATTTAGCGTTGTTGGGCGGACACTTAGAAAACTCTAAGACTGAGAGGAATAAAGATTTTTTGGTATTTTATCTAGTATTTATTCTTTTCCAAAAGTAAATTCATCGACGAGGCAAAAATACTAACCACATCGTTCCCAGCAAAGAGATTCTTCCTCAGTCCCTCGAAAAGCGAAAATGTCTAAACCTTGTTTTGATACTATGTGGCCTTGAATTCCGTTATTACTTTACCAGCAAATTTACGTTAGTGCAGCCCATGTTTACCTCCCATAGACAAAAGAAACGTATACGACCACCTACTGCAATGGTTGCATATTTCTCCTACACCTGAAGTTATTTATCATGCAAAGTCTAACTCAATAATGTCTGTAGGATCATTTTGAGGCGTAGCTTACGAGCGCGAGAATTCGGTGTCTTAACCGGTAAACCCTACTTTTTGTTTCATTGGTTTTTTTGCGCAGCTTTTCAATTGCAACACAATCACGTCGGATTCAAAGCGCTTTTGTTATTTGTAAGAAATTTCTGTATAACTTAAGGGTTGATGCTAACTCAAGAAGGCGTCGAGACACGAGCGTGTTTTAGTTACTACTGCCATAGTCAACTGGGTCAGAGGTGTATATGGGACTACCAAATTTTGACTTTCAACTCTACTGTTTGGGTAACCACTAAATGTCTAGAGGGACCATTGGTATCATGATGGAAGCATAAACGTCCACTTCCCCTTAGTAATCAAGCAAACAACCAAATGCGTCCAGAATGATAATAAGCTTCTGAATAGGTAAAGCCCCCATTATCTTCGTAGAAGTACATACAACTGTCCGTCTCTAAGGTCGTTTGGTTTCCAGTTCAACAAGTGTACAGAAATCGGTAGTATTACATGACAAAAATCAAAGCTTTCGTTTATAGGGTAGTAAGTCATTTTCGCGTCTTTTGTTGTGATCGGGTCTTGTGTTGATCGGCCAAAAGTTCAACAAAGAAAGGTCTGCCGCGCGAACTGTAAACTTCGTTTTGTTCAGCCGACTAAACCTTTCGAATGCGCAGCCGTTATATTTCCTTAGACCGATAACGGTCCTTTAGAAGGCTATGTTTCACGAGGATGGTACGACTGTTTGTTCACTAATGACTGTGGACGCGATATTAGGGGTCTTCTTTAAACCCTCAAAGCTGAGTCCTGGGGACAGTGTCACTTGGCGTCATGATCTACCAAAAGTCTGTAACTTAGATGTATCACGCAGTCTTTCATACCCACGCAATTTCTTGTGTCGTAGTGTAATGTTCTTTTGGCATCTGCACTCGAAAATGCCCATCCGAGGACTTTAACCGGACAAATGCGGCAGACGGGGTTTAAGCTTAACCACGAAATCAAAGGTCATGGAGACGGAATTGCCAAAGCAAACTTTACTCCGGCAAGGAGTGCACAAATGTTTCAGAGATCGACAGCAGCAAAAGTTCCACCAGTCCTCGAGCCAGCCGGTTGTCAGCGCGAGGAGTGGGCGCGCGCGCCTGAGTCATGTCCGCCTGCGGTCAGTCTAAGAAGACCAAAATATGGTTCGGCGTCATGGTGTCTCGAGCGCTGAGTCAGCCTTCGACGCAAGCGCCTGATTGGCATGGCGTTTCGGTCTCTGCCGCCAGGCCAAGTAGCTTATCATAAGACCACTACCCATCTGCCACCGGAAGGCTTATAAATAAGTTGAATTAGTTGCAACTGGAAGCAGAAACACGCCGGCGAAATAGGGCGGCAGGAGCGAACGAGAGACCTCATAATTATAGTCACCTTAACAGCTGGGTTCTGCTTTTTGGACTAATCTAGATGTTGGAGAGGGCTTTTATGGGAGTAATGCGCCTTTTCCTCGATTCAGCTCCAAAAGCGGGTCGGGCTAACAAAAATGTACGCATGTTTCTAGTCTGATCTGCGGAATATTTAATTGCAATTAATTTAAGGCACAGAACTCTCAGATTTCCATCTAAAAGGTTACCGCAAAGGTGCCTATGTACCTAATGTCTTAAGCCCCATATGTAGTGCATTTCCACCCTCCTAATTCGGATTTCGGTTTTACTGTTGGACTTTTATTCCCCCGTTCGCTTTACCAGTAACATCTTCCCGAAATACCTTCCCTGATGCCAGTGACAAGTGTCACTGCTCATCTCCGTGTTGCGGATAAGTGGTCTAGCGGCTGTTACATCCTTTTGCCTAAGGGATTATATTTGGAATTAAGTGTATTACTTGGCACTATGAATGATAACGATATTAACCGACTGCCCCAGAGCAGACTCGCAGAAGAAGACTTGAGTGCAGAGAGGAAGAAGCATCACTACAGTGGGTGACCATCTCATGAAATGTTGGCCGAAATTCTGAAATGCGTTTTCGATTTGGAAGGATGACTTAGGTGGGGTTGTAATACTGATTATCTTGCGGCATAAGCCAGTAATATTTCGGACTGTCCAGGATGTCGGCTTTTGAATGCATTTCTTTTCAATCTCCTGCAGAAACCACACTCGGTATAAAATGACCACTTAAGAAGCATGCATTTTTCGCATTGACTTTCGATGGTATTATAAATTCAAATATATTTTATAGAAAACGCACACACAAATATCCTTTCTTCTACTCATTCGGTGGCAAATCACGTGGAATTTACATTTTATGCTAAAAACAGGGTGTATATAGGTTTTAAAAAACTTTCCAATTCCCGAATAATTTTAAGCCAGATCAGCCGTTGCATTAACGTTTAGCGATTTCATTCTACAAGGCGCATGCTTTCCGTGTAAGGAAAATAATTTATTCCTTTATGCCTTTAAGGAGATACTAATTAGAGTTCACAAAATTTCGCAATGAGTGCGGACTATATTGTACATTTTATGAGGAGCAATGATAAACAGACAGGTGCGATGCTGTATGAATGTACATTGCACGGTCTTAAAGATCGCATAATTAAAAACTTCTTTAAAGCCTAAATATACCCCGTCTTCAAGCATAGAATGTAAAGTCGACGTGATTTTCTACCGGATGAGTAGAAGAAAGCATATTTTTGTGTATGCTTCTATAATATATATTGAAAATAATTGAACCATTGAAAATCAATGCGAAAATGCACGCTACTTAAGTGGTCATGCTATACCGAGTGTGGTTTCCGCACGAGATAAAAAAGAAGTACATTCAAAGGCCGACATCCTGGCGAGTCCGAAATATTACTGACTTATGCCGCAAGATAATCAGTAGTACAACTCCACCTAAGTAGTCCTTCCAAATCGAAAACACATTTCAGAATTTCGGCCAACATTTCATGAGATCGGTCACTCACTGTACCTCTAGAATTTACCACCGAGCCGTGTGTAGAGTGAAACAGCACTGCAAGAAACCCACTCATCCCCAGTCCTTATTTACCGATACCAGTGGTCTTATCCTGACTAGTGAGAACGTAACTGCCTGACTTCCTTCGAGGACTGTACAGTGAGCCCCAGTACGCAACGGGATGAGCAGGCAGCGTAGCCCGATCGGTGAACGCACTGCCAACATAGAGGATGTACTGACAAAGCGTTTAACGGCCCATGTTTCAGTCCACTGCTTTGCAAGACACGGGTTCTATCCCGTGGGCGTTCGCACGCACCTACCAACAGTTGACTTGATGAGTGACTATTCTCTGGCTCGAAGCTAACATAACAGCACCAAGACTACTAGATAGGCTATAGACTTTACAGTAGAAGACAACTGTTCGTCGCTGGATCGGGGAAAGATAACGGGCAGCAGAATTGAGACTTTTATTCTTACTGCAGCACTGTCAAACGTGCTCTTTGTCCAATACGTTTAGCAGTGTGAACACAACTGTCTCCAAAGCAGCCAAGTTATTAGTTTTTATCCCATCGAAGGGCTGCAAAAGCGATTGCCACCCAGCGTGGTGAACAGGTTTCAAAGTGTTCCGGCCGGGTGTAGACTCGGTAGCCGGCCTTGTGAGCCACTGAAATATAGTACCTTGCATTGTCAAGTCGTTTGCCTCGCAAAAAGTCTTTCGACGCCATGCCGTTTGTAAGATTATTGAGCACAACAGCAAACAAATTTTCATCTGCGATTGCTCGATCACTGAAGCTGCGCAGTTCAATTGGAATGCCGGCTCGGCTCAGCTGTTCATTGGTCCATCGTAGGAGTTCGTACTCGTCGTAAGCATCTCGGGTAAGGAAGCTTCGGAGCATCTCCAAGAGTAGGGCTTCACAGATAGCCAGATCACTGCGAGTCAGCCGTTCTGCATCCAGACTTGGTAGTTTGAATGGATACCCTTGCACCAGTCGCACAATACAGGTATTGTTCTGCAGAAATTGGGCCTCCCTTCGAACCAGATCAAACTCATAAGTGAACTTCACACCTGTTGTAAATCCTGGTCGTAGAATCTCAAACATTTGTCTGGCAATATGGCCATCCCGTAGGTTGCTGATTACGTGCGTTGAGAAAGGTTGAACATCGACAGAATTAACAAAGTTTCGAGAAGATAGTTCGTTAATACTCTCCTTGGAGGCGGGACGGTCTCCTGCTCCGTAGGTTTTCATCTCCCCAGCGAAACGGTTGAAGAGGAAGGCCACGGTGATGAGATGGAGCACACCACGCGTCTCGCGGTTGGTAAAGGAGTTAATAAAGTCGTCCTCACAGAGAAACATCTCGGCTCCAAGCTCACGCAGATTCTGCAAGACGGCCTTAGCGCGATTCAACAACTGATTGTCCAACAGAACCTGGTCTGGTGGTAAGAGTCGAGGACGCACCGTAACAGGAGCAATTTTATACAGTAGGTAAGCGTAGACGACACAGTCCGACAAATCGTAATCAAAACTGGTTAGCGTTTTAGTTACACCGGCGCTCTTCAGGTGAAAGTTTACATAGCGAGTTAGGATGTCTTGAGGTGACAGACAGCGAATATCGTGAAGGTCCTCGTGTGCCAACTTCAAGGTAAACATCTCTGGGTGTTCATGAATGTTGATCTTCCGAAAATAGCCCTTGAGGATGACCTGTTTGAAGAACTCAAGACTGGCCAACTTAAAGTGAGTCCTGCCGCCCATCAGGTCGTCAACGGCAATGGTACGAACGGCGCATCCATTGCATCTTGCAGCGGTTAAGGCCAGCTGAATATTCTCTACTCGATGGCTGGCGTAAAAAATGTTCGTGCTTTTGTTGACGGCTCGCTCATCAATGGCGTCTGGAAAGAGTTTATTGACGATTTTACATAGAACAACACCATCTTTGACGGCATCATAGAGTTTGTCGCTGTAGGGGTCGAGGGGCATATACGCCCGACAGTCCGGGTCACCTGTGAGGTTTTTATTGATATACCGGCAGAATGCCTGCCTGAAGCCGGCTTCATATACCTTGTAGTAAGTAAAACAAGCAAATGTTAATATTTACAGAGAGAAGGAGGATGCGTTCGGTCGTGGCCAGGTAACCAAAACCATTTTCGTAGTTTTATATAATAATAGCAAACAGAGACATCAACTTACACGAAAATATTTATAAAGTAAATTAGTCACCTCCACAGTCTAAGAGCCCAACCCGGTGAGGTAAACGCTCCTTAGTCTTGTTTTTATAGATTTTTTCTCTTTTAAAATCAAAAAATCACCAGCCTCCGTTTCAGTCCTTTTTCCTTTGAAGGTATCTTTCGCTTAGATTTTATCCAGGACCGGACAAAGGTGATAATCGGTTGGATAGCTGTCGAGAAAATATGGGAACGAATTCAATTTTTTTTTCTGAGTGAGTCTTTCAGTATACAAAAATAACGCCTTCCCTATTACCTAGTCCCGGTTATTTTTGAAATAACGCATTTTTTACACGCTCCGACGGGACAAAGTAGAGCTAAGGCGAAATTGTTCGAGGATTTTTGGACCGCTTCTATACTGTTAGTTTTTTAGCACACCAATTGCCAAGCATATCTCTTACTATAAACTCCTACGGCTTTTGAACCAAGTGTAAATTCATAAAGCAAACAAGCTCCGATTGGACTTGTTCCAGCGGACAATTTAAGAAGGGAGGGAAATCATAAACCCAGAGATAACGTAACAACAAAGTGTTACAGTTAACTGACGAATAAGCATGTTATATAACGCGCGTAATCACACGGACCTGACAAGTCTTTACAAGACTCACCTGATAGTCTTTTTTACGGTGGTCAAAATATTAGGTTTTGCTAACTTTAGATCATCAAAATTCAACAGCTTCCTCCGACAGCACCTATCCTAACCCTAAACTCAACCCTCAGTTCAATCCTTAAAACTAAACTCGACCCTAACTTATATATAAACTTGACCCTTGATTCTAACTCTCATATCTAACATTGACCACTAATATTGAAGTTGGACTAGCATAAATATTCCCCATAATATACAATCCCCCCCCTTACCCTATAATATTTCGACCGAAGCAGAGACGGTGACTTGCGCGTGATTTAGTTTATAGTGAGTGTAGACTTGCGCAGCATCTACCACACTCTCTCCTGCCCAACACGGACCTGGTTTCAAGACAGAGTCAAAAAGACCGGAGACGGGGAGGGCGCAGGTTGATGGCACTGTCGATTTCGCACTTTGGCGTTCCACTCCACACCCACTGGTCCACACGGCAAATTATCAGGGTTTTAGCCATCAACAACAACAACAATGGGGGGGCGGCAGGTGTCCCAATGTGCGCGACATCAACCGGCAACTGGGTCTGCCACCACGGCCTGAAATGTCGGCATTTGTTGTGGTGCACATTCCGATAACGCCTGCCAGAATCCGATGTGGCCTCCGTGTTGGTCCAGCGCATCTACCATGTGGTCCGTTTGGGGGACATCCCTTACCATTTAGTACCTTATGCAATCTCTTACCGGGTTAACCGTTACGAAATATATATAAATAGAATAAGCAGACAAGTTTTCGATATAAAGACTAGGTGGGGCCCCATGCGATACCGCCGTCCAAAGATGGAACAAAAAGAACTGCCTAGAATTTGAACAAGATATTGTAGACCTATGATAGAACAACAACGTTGTAGCCATGGCAGCACCTGGCGAATAATCACTTTCACTCGATTTGGGCGGATGGAATTTATTGAAGGCTCACGAACCCCCAAACCTAGGAGTACAATGTAACCGGCGATATTATTGGGCTCAATGAGAAGGGGAAAGTCCCTTTTTAAGAGGTGACTAAATGCATAACGCCTTTCGCAATCTGTTATTGGGCAAAGCATAAAGAAACATACCCAAGTAAAATAAGCAAACAAATCTTAGGTATAGCGACTAGGATGGACCACACACGATACCGTAATCAAAAAAAGGTGATGTAAGTGTATGTGAATACTCCTGGCCACTAAAAATCTACTGTAAGTAACATAAGAGCACTTATACGGGCCTCATCATGTCGAATGTATATTTAACCTGGATGATGCAGACGAGCCAAGGCTTCCCCAAATTAGAACAGTCATCTTCGACAACTATTTTCATTGGTTTTCTCAGATTTTTACTTTTTTAATCCTGGTTATTTTCTTGCCAACTGGGTCTTCCAACTGCGATGACTTTTGCCGTCCACTCTGAGATGTGATTTGCTGGCAGTCTGACATAAAGGTTACCTCATGCAGGCTATCCCAGTTGTTATGTCAGCCGCTGTTTAGTAACATGTGCCGGAGTTAAAGTAATTCAATCTGCTGGAATTTATGCGCCTCCAGTAGTTACGCCAACTATTATTGGGGAGTATGAATCAGAGTACTTCAGACGGAGACGGTAGCACTAGAATGCTAAACAAAAATTCTGGTCCGATATTAGTCTGATTCAGTGGCCGTCCCTAACGGCAGAATGGGCAAAAGAATTTAAGCGTCCCAATCGCAAACTTTTCGCGTCTTTTCAACACCCCCTTAAAGGGCCCCCACTTGTCAGAAAGACTTTCAGGAAGTTCGTATAATGAATACTGGCAGAGCAGAAATCGCCCTCACGCTGGCCAAATCAGGTAAAATTTGTGAACACTTTTCATCTGTCAGTAAGTCAGACACCAATGCCTTGCTCCAGTCAGTGAGTCACATCACTGACTGCTGAGGTGCATCCTTCCCGGCCAACTTATAACGACACCGCCGAGGCCGTGATTGCAGGAATGTGTGGCATCAGTCACACACACGTCCGCTTCTGTTGTCGGATTGCGTGCGCCAGTTATCAACAGGAATCTGACCGTTTGGCCCAGCAACCACCTTCTGCAGCATGTGCTGTGGGCCCATCGTCACACCGATGCACCATAACGGCTCTCAGGACGTGCATAAACATGCAAGGTCTTGCCTATGCCAGCGTACAGAGCAGAAATGGCGGATTTCCGACGGTCAACGGCCAAAATGACCATAAACTTGACACTTGCAGTCGAGGCGTCGTACCCCTGAAAATGGTGTGAAAATGGCCACCCTCGGAAATTCCCTAGTTAAAACTGAGGAGTCGATCGTTGAGAGGAAAAGTTTAATCACTTAAACTTTCGGGCGGGTTCGCGGGTCCATGGTCAGAGATAGGAAAAAGTGAACCGAACAAACAGCTATGCACAATGACAGAAACGGTCTGATTGGCTGATTCACCGATAAAACTGTTTGCTGTGTTAGAACTTTCCTATCTCTGAAGACAATACTAAGAACTCGTTCAAAAACTCAAACGAGTGACCTATCATCCGATCTACCGATTCGTCAAAACTAACTGATAAGTGAGTACCTTTAAAATATCTCCTTCTGCGTTAGTTTAATAAGACACGACTTTTTTACGTCGGGATTTCACTATTATGAATGCAGACTGGGGTCGCATAAATGACAAGAAGAGTCGCTAGGATATGCGAAACTTACGCGGGTTAATAGGGCTCCGATAGCTGCTTCTGATGTCCCCACCACAGCCCAAGTCATTTTGTCCTGGTTCGTACCAAAAAATCTACATTTTGTAGGCTCCAACTTGTGAATACCAGTATGACAATTAGAAGCTCATATAGTCCGCATCCACTTTCGTAACCGTGTGTCTGAAATGCTGGCTCGTAACCCATCCACTCATCAAGCGACGTCCTCAATGAATATGCCCATGTTTATTCTCGACTTTGACACCACGAGAGAAAAACTGGGTAAGAAATTAATCTCGCTCTACGGACCAAAATCTGGGGAACATTTTAAAGAGACACATTCAAGAACGACATGAACTCATGAAGATAAAACAGACAATGCTTGGGCAAATGATCAGGGGTGTAAATAAGGGCTACATATTTTAATAAAAAAAATCTTACATCACCACTAGGTATATAGCCGCCACACGCCATGCTGGCAGACCTTCCGGGACAGGAGTGCCAACCGCAGACTAGAACTTTGAAATTTTTGATCGATCATTTCAGGTCGTATTGTCGTGGCTCTACCCGGAAAATGAGAAATATGCCTGATGCCGGCAACAGCACCAGAAATGGTGGGACTTTCACCTATCGGCAAGAACACATCCATAGTTTACATGAGGAGTACATTTGAAAATAAAGCTGACAAGTGAGAAGATGGGTTTAGAACTGCACCATACAAAACTCATAAGTTATCCTTTCGGAGTATAAATATGACAATAATCTCTATAAAGGACAGTAACTTTAGGCAAAACGCGGACTCCCCAAGTTAATTGTGACCTTTGGTTCAGCATTCAATACCTTCCTCTTGCCTCTAAAATACTTCCTTTAGGTTATGAGTAGAAACTGCACGCACATAAATGAAACATCGCGAAAAGCTTAATTAAGCGAAAATTAGGATGTCTAATATTAATGTAAGAGCTTCTTGAATGGTCTTTTGGTCTGTTCTCTCAAAGGTGGCCTTCAAACAAGAGCTGCAACACGTAAAAGACGCGAAAACAATGGTACATATAGAAAACGCCGGGTAGCTTTCATGTGCACGACGTTTCAACTACGTTTATAAAAAAAGACTAAAAGCTCGCTTTTAGTATTTAGAACTAGGATTTGGCCCGCATCACAAACGCCGGATACACTGTTCACGCGGCATTTCAGCATTTATGGCACGTATAAATTACTGTTGGAACAACCTGGACAAGACTTAACGGTAGAAAACTTAGTCATGCAAAAACGGAGCATATCCACTCTAATACAACGAACCTTTAAACATTTGGAGATACGCTTAGGACTTCTAACACCCCCCGAAGTGCAGCGGATCTAGTTACTGGGGTCACATTCGGCCAAAGCATTTTAGTCTGATTAAACAACTTTCTCAAATATCCGAAGTGCACGTGATATTACCTTTTAGCTAAGTCACTTCACATGGCTTTTGATACTGTTCATTGACACGCATCCATCTACCAGTCACAATCGAAAACCATTAACTGACAGCCTCCTGAACGTCCTGATCCTCTCCATCTTACTTTCCTTTTTGGCACACCGACTAGTGCTACCTAGTATTCGGCAGACTAGGCCTGGTACTGGTCAACGAAAAAAAATTACTGGTCGGCGTCAAAGTTGCATCAGAGTGTGCCCAATATGAGATTGCGGCATCTTCCCTTCCACTTCAAGCGACCACCACTCCATGCTCAAGCCCTACGAAGTCGTTCTCAGCTTTTATATTCACGCACGACGTGCCCTAAACTCGCGTGCTTCCACGGGTGGCATATTTTGCGACTTTGAGGCGCGTATGGCTGTGTAGATCACCACACTTCTCTAAACTTGCAGTCAACAGTGGGTATTGTCTGCTGTGCGAAATAGGAACTATCATCTCAGACTGGTATATCTGAGTCCACACCCAAACAATCGCCGTTCCAATATGCAAAGTCAATTTGCAGCCTGTACTAAACTGATTCTGTTCTTAAACATGTGTCCCGAATAAACGACTGGTCAGATTAACCGGAGTTTACTGTGTTCGCAATTTCACCAGTTTTATAAAGTATGGAAAAATGTCTTTTGAGGACCACTGGTTAAGATTACTGGTTTCTAAAAAGTTGGAGCGTTTACAAAAACCCTCTTATGTTACCATATTATAATGATGTCAGAATTTTCTAAAACGAGGATGGCCAACTGTCAGTCTTGGCGTCCTGTTCAACTGCGATAGGGGCTTATAACTGCGGAGAAACAGTCAACAAATTTGGAATAAATCCGAGGACTCTGGCGAACCAAAGACTTTCCATTCTATTAGAGATGGGTGCTGATTGCTAGTATTTTCCCTGTTGAACTTGATCCATGCTAGCTAGTACCTAGAGCACAACACTAAATTATGCTCTTTGCTGTTTAACCAGTCAGTTTTATGAAAAGGGAAATTAAATCACTCAAGTAAATCACTTCTTGAGAGAGATGCTCCCCAACCCACTCTTCTTGCTGTTGCTTGCATTTCAGATTTTCCTCGATTATTGGCTTATTTCCAACGCGAATAAGGTTTCATTGCAAATGTCATGCCCCTCGACAGAGAGAAGGTGGGGTAAAACAAGAGGCTTTGACCTACAGAATATACTTCCATTACTCATATTTTTAAGTTTCTGCTTTTAAAAATACATATTCTCTTGTAGACGGGGAGTACGTCCCCACTGTTAACATTGCACCCACCTCCTTGGTAAAAATCTCTATCCTTAGAAGTGTCCGCACTTTTCTCTAGACTAGACTAGGGTCAGTGAGCTTCTAAATACCTACTTGCCAAGCCATCTAACATTGTTCCATACAGTTGTTCGTCCATCGTGCTCAGAGAAAGCCAACACTACCGAGACTAGGGAAAAAGCTGTGACTGATCTTGAATGTACTTGAAATATGGAAACTGCCCAATCACAGCATCAGATATCTGACCGGCTCGGACAACCGGGCTGATGCATGGTAGAAGAAAAAGAGAGGGAAGTCAAAACTACGAAAGTCAGGCCCATGGCACATCGAAATGTTCCTCACTATGCTGAATCTGATGCGCTTTTAAACTATCGTGGCGTGCTAAAAGCCATGACTTGGAAGGCTGCCAACTGACAAGATAACTCGTCCATCTCAGGGTGGATATTCAGACTAGAATGGCTCCTTCTTAATGTGGTCTCTATGGTACTTCCACTCAGAGGGGATCTGAGCTGCCCCTTGTTTCTGTGAAGACCTGGTCCTGTTCGTGTGTGGCACGCATAGATTGACCGTTCGACTTCACCAATCATTGCGCCAGAGCCCGCCGCCAGTCTTCCTGACTATGTCATGCCACTGGGCCCAAATGGTTGATGTTGCGCAAGTCTGCTATCACAATAAACTACTTAATCCGTTAGTTACCGTCCTGCGTCACCATACAGTAGGGCACATGATAGACATCGCCGTTAAGGACGGTCGAAATAACAGTATGAAGGCTGATGTGCCATTGACTTGACAGGAGTGTGTCAAGTCGCCGGAGGGTGAGACAGGATACAACCGCTGACCAGGTGCTCGTCTCACCAAATAACTGAACCAGAGAATATGATAATATATAAAAGAGATTGGTCCTAAGGCTAGATGAAGCTAGAGTCACTAAGGTCTGGTTTTAATTCTCGACAATCAAGCTATCCGACCAGTATAGAGCTCCCGAAACCATCACTTGCAAAGCACCAGGATGGGTTTAAAACCTGTCAGTTAGACCGTGGAGAGTTAGGGCTGCTTAACACTTATCTCACTCTCTTTCCTCGGTTATCCTGCTCCGGGACAAGACTAGACCGAGACGGCTTAAGACCGCGTGACATCGGAACGTAAATCCCGAAGCTCGTGACTTCAGTGCCTGGAAACCAATACACGGTTGCATGCGTAAGGGAAGTTATTTTCCCCGTAAACGCTGCAAATGTGTCCCTAGCATAATTTTCCTTTCAGCCGACCGACTTCCTATCGATTGCCTTTCTCAGAATTTTGCGTAAGGTTGCCGTAACTTTCATTCTCTGCCTCCCCCCTCTCGCAATTCAAATGGAAGATGAGGTTGCTAGTAGCGTATCGTTTTGGGTTCAATAGTCGAGGTCTAACTGTGAGCGAAACTTTCAGGAATAAGTTCTATTAGAATGGAGCATATACAATATTGCCAGGACCGGAAATGCGTGCACGCAAGTAAGAACATAGTAATGTGTTAGACCAGGACAGATGACCTGTCAGGAAGAAAGTTGATTGTTAATAACTGGAATACTCTCTAAAAAATGTCGTGGGATATAAATAAATTGCAAAATCGGAAATCCAGCGAGTTCTGCCTGCCATAATAACCCCGTGAAATATGTGACGGATACTTTACTTGTCACCTATCGCAAACATGTTCCTTCGAATTGCAAATTAATCGTCATGGGGTCCATTACATTATTATTATAATATTATGCTGTTTACGACTACTGCGTCATCTTTTATTAAACTGTTTCAGTCTATGCTGGTTTGCATTTCGGCAGAAACCCATATTGCTAGGTCGGGGGCTACTCGAAAACAGCGGCTTTCATAAATGGATACTTCGGCAGAAAACTGGAAAAGAGCCATCTCTAGTATCTCAGCCATGTTGCTTACTGAAGATTCTTCTTACCCCCTTCTAGACCTCATTTGAGCTGGCATCTTTTTGTTGAAAGTGACAATCGTAGTTTACCATTAAAGCACAATAACCTCGTGTCTAAGTCAGACCTGCCAGCTTTGGAAGCACTGCTGTTTTAACACTTCATAGTGTCTCAAGATCTTTCTGAGCCACCGGGATAGTTTGCTCCGAAAGGTTGAAAGTACGCATTACCTTCTTCACAAAACGCCCCGACATTTCATTTATTTTAACATTACAAAAGGCTCATTGGCCCAGTTATACATGCAGGCAAAAGCTTAGGTTCACAGTTTTCCGAGTTTAGCAATTTCGAGGGCCATTCGGTTGATCTGGTTTTCTTCATACCCCGTTGGGGCGTTTCGGTGAAAAAGTTCCATATAGAGTCTCAACTGATAGTGGTTAACTGACGCGCTGTTGAACTGACTTCGTATTTAAAATAAAACCCCTTTTTATCATCCTCTGCTAAAAAAAAGTGTGCTGGACAATAAGGAACTTCCGTTAACATGTAAGAGGCAGCTCCATTTGTATCAGTCGACTTTTATCCTTTCGTGTTCTGATGGCAGAAGAATTTTTCTTCGGAAGGTGATTTTCCCCAGAAATCCGCGCGTTTTTTCCGAAAGGTCGTACATGCAGATAAAAACACTTCACTGGGTCACACTTTTTAATAATATATCAGGATTTTGTCTGGCAAACGTTCGCGGGAGATTTTCGGTCGTTGCCAGGTCAGTAACTGGACGCAATCTAGGTCACCCAGTTAGCTCACCAGCACTAGAAGTGGCAAACGCAGCCTCATTTCAGGGAGGTCCGCCCCCCCCCCATGCCGCTTGATATTCACTTTGCACTAAAAACTAAATTACACGTGTATTTGTCATCGAAGGTCGGCAGGCATGTACTTGGACATCAGAGGCTGATGTTTGACGGGTTTTCACAAGAATATTTCAGATGGAAAACCATTTTATGCTGATATGAAGGTTCAGTCAGAACGTAAATAGCAATGTTATTCATTTTTTATTATTAAAGCAAGCAGATAACTAACTGGTCGTTCGACCGTTTCCTCCGTAGTAATGGACGTTTCACGAGATAGACAAACCAGTAGTTACATCATGCTGCACCCTGAGACGTTTTTAGACTAATAGGACAGAAGAGTAAAGGTGCAATTGAGAAAGAATGTAGTCTTCTTTTTATCAAGTTAGTCCCAACAGAAATTGACAAAAAGAAATGTTTAGACTAAAACAACCGTTTTTCGAGTTTATTTATGCCCTAGTTTGGCCAATTGCAGTCAAAACCCAGTCCCTGCTAAAACAGGTTTCTATGAAGTGATTTTCTCATGGATAGCTTATGCGTATTTCCCATCAACTAGCATGAGAGAGCAGCTATAAAACATGGGAACAGCCGGTGGTCAAATGAGTTGTCGCAAACTTTTTCATCCGGTTGATTGTTCTGAACACTGCTCTCAAGCCAAGTTCGTAGCAACGCAAGTCCGTAAAAACGTGGCTGTCTCAAACATCAGCACGACTACTCTATCGTGCCATTGAATGTTACCCACGAACTAAATTAATAGACGTTATCAGCAAAGAAAAGACTGACCGGAACGTCGATTTTTGGCTACTTTTGCTGTAATCAACTAACCATCCCCTGACTCCAGGTGGTTATTTGAGATTCTAAACCCGAGTTAACTAGTCATAGAGCACATGTAAGTCAAAATTCTAGGATTTAAGCTAGGAGCGCAGACTCTGTCGGATGCTATCAGGATGATTCAAAGAACTTAGGGTTAGCATTTTCAAATCTACCTAGAGTCCTTTCAGACGGTCGCATAGTAAGTGGCAACCAATAACTTGTCTGATTTGTATTGGTAATACTTCCCACTCTCCGACTGCTTGTTGTCCTCGAGTGCCTCTATGCCCTCTTGATTCGGAGTTCTAGGGCGAAAAAAAATGCTCCTTTTGGCTTACGGCCAGGGCAGATCGGATTAGACCACTCCCGTGTAACTCTAAGTCAACCCTGGGGTATTGACTCCTGTTCTAATAACGAATACCTGCGTTTTCTCCAAGAAAAGTCGTATCTCCGCGTCACTTACATAGTATGGTCCTCGAATTCTTTAAAACAAAAGGTTTCTTTATCTGGACTAAATGCTCTCTACTGGCAACCCACACATTTACAAGTAGTTCTTTTTTAGAGTGAGCAGTAATAACCCCGACGTTGCCCCCTGAAAGTATGGTTAAATGAGGTTTTTTGACGCTACTAATTTGTATGCAATTCAGGCACCTATGCAATCCTTGTGTGTTTGACCATTGGTTGGCTAGACTCCGCATGAACTCAAACCCCAACGAATTCATGCACATATTTTTTTCCGGGGGGGTGGAGATAGGAGCGGAAAGAAATAAAACGCATGCGTCGCCTGCGCTTTGGTTAATCCATTCGGCAGTATTTGCTACATGCCCAGTGTTTTTGGACTTATCGATCAAAAGTCTCTGATCCCAAGTTGCTTTAATAAATGGCTTGAGTAAACTAAGTATGTACATAAATCGCTTATACATGTTGAACGATTTACCATACTGAAGGCCCAGGCACCTGTTTCGTCGTGATTGTGCCGCTGCTTGACACAGGGCAGAGGGGTTCGGCTCACCGGCCTTCAATTTCGAAATTTCAGCCTTTTAGTCTCCGAAGAAATTAATGTACTAGCTTGAAATAAATCACCTAGAATGAAACCCTATAGGCTCAGTCAGAAAGTTGGTACGAATATTTGAGTCGACATCCACCAGATTCAGCGGGGTAACCGCCTAATACTTGCAAACTATCAACAGGCAGCCAGTACAGTATACATGTTACATGGCCTACCTTACTGACAGCACAGGTACTAGCTAAAATGCCAGACATGTATTTCGCAAATATTTTGCTTAAAGTCAGCAAAAAAATAACTACGCATTTCTTTATAGTGGAGAGTATGTGTTTCGGTTCTTCTACGAAATTCAGACTCTGCGGCTTTTTCAAAATAATATGGTGCTGAAAAAGTAAAGCAGCATACGGCGTTTTGCTCAAGTGCGCAAGTGTCACGCAGTTCAAAACAAAGCCAGGCAGTGGGAAAGAAGTTCTGCCTCGAAAGCGGAAGTTTCCCAAAATTGGTAGCGCACAGGTTGAATCCTCGTCTTCAAGTTCCCTCCTCCCTCCTTTGTGAATGGGCTCACCACTTTGCAAACCACTGGAACTGTGTGGAAACTTGTTAGTTTAAGAAGAAATGTTTATCCCCGAAAATTGTGGGCATATCGCCGATCGTGTGCAGTGACCGTGTGGAAGACTGTCAGCCTGGTGTTTGAGGCAACAACGTACAAGAAAATTTGACAAACTTCATGGCAAAAACTTGTTTTTGTGTGAAATCCTGTCGGGGAACAAAGGATTTTATCGTATGCAGTCACAGACGGCAGTCCGAAATGAAGAACCAATGAGATTGGAGAAGACGTAAGTAGAAAAATATCCTAACAGCAGGAGATACAGCTTACAATTTACTTTTGTCTACGATCTTAGTAGGCAGTCTAGGATCTGAGTAGGCAGTCGGTCTGAGCAGGCAGTTGCACGATAATAGACAGTCAGCCGCGAAATGTATACAATATAGGTAATCAGACTGAATGACTGTTACCGAGTTCTATGTCAGACGGGAGTCGTGTTTTGTTTCGGACCGGCTAATTAGTGTTCATCCACAAATCAGTGCTAGTATTTTTGTTCTACAGTAGCTAATATGCTAAGCAAACCTCAAACGGCTGATCCGTCCTCACCTCGAGTTGCCTCTTTCCCTCCTTACTCAGGAGTACGAACTGAAGGTTTACGGAGAATCGAAACCCCCACGATGGTGGATATACACTCGGTTGCTAATGCCTCGAAGTTAGTCCATTTTCTAAGGTATTCTCTGGGCACAATGCCCCCGCTGCGGCTTTCTGTATACCAGCGTCGATGATATCTCCCGTGCATGACGTCTGCCGGCGTGTTTGCCTAGTTCAATTCACACTTACCTCTAAAAGCGAAGGTCAACTACCGAGGTTCCTGAAACAATGCTTAGATTTCAAGGGACTGTGTGGAGTCAGATGTTAAGCTAATCACCTCTGTATTGCCCATCGAGGGTGCGGCGTTGGATTTAGGACCTCTGACGGAGGCCGTACCCATGCTGGTTCGTTTGGTTTTCTTTGGGTCGCTTGCGATATTTCCGAGATGTTTTCGCTGTGAAAGTGGACGGTTTCATTGAATACGAACCGGGTGTGCTCCACATGTTTAATCACCTCAAGTACTCGTTTCTCTTCCGTATGTAGTCCAGCACCCGCAACCGTAGAAACGGGCCAGCTGGCTAAATACCCGTTTCACTCAGGCCCATTATGTGACATCTGTTTTGCACGACGATGTCGTCCGTGATATGCATTTGTTATTGACATCATGTATCTTTGGGAACAAGAACGTGATGCAATTTTAAAATGAGACCTAGCTCAGTTGTAAGTGTTTTGGTTCTGGAAATATGCTGCAGGACGATCGTTATAAGAATGAGACGCTTTTGCGTGTACGTTTCCGGCATGCAGCTCACGGAATTCGAAGAGATCCGTGATCTTGCTGTCAGAGGATCTGATAATCCTACTCCGAGGACACTTCAAAGCAAATGGACTGGGGTTGGAATCCTTCGTTCAAATAAGGTTAATTGGCGACGGTATTATATTCTTCTCGGTGCTTCATCGCTTGTTCTCACGTCAGTACCTGAGAGGGACACTCCTTGTTTTCCAAAGAAATATGAAACGCTGGCGTCCCACTATCTAAAGGCTCCATGTTTGTCACCAATACCTCCATGGGATTTTGAAAGTTTCCACTCGTACTGAACGTGAGAGCGTGACTCATACGTATGGCACTCCCCTTCGAAGTTATTGAACTAAGTTCACACTTCAGACGTTCTCGTCCTGAGGCTGGGGATACGACTGGGTGGCGATGGTTAAGCAGAAGTTTTAACCCTCCTGCCTTCGTCGCAAAACCGCTCTTGACAACTGCAATTCTACCTACGGGTAAGCAGCAGTTTGAATGTACACCAGTATTCTTTCCCGAAACGTAACCACCTTGAAGCAGCAGGGTATGCCTCGTAGTGAACTTCCGCAGCCCATAAGGTGAAACTCCAGATGAATGTTTATGTGCAGTTTGTGCGAAAAACTGAGATAAGCTGAAGCGACCCGACGCCAGACTGTTAGGTTTTGGAGTCCAAAACACAATCCTATATGACGACACTAAACAAATGTGACATAACGTTGCGGATACTGTTTCGTACACTCTACGGCTGAGGGACAAATACGTTCTCGAATGCCTAACATCGTAAAAGAACACAAGGCAAAGTGTAGGACACTTGGTTGTTGAATAGGTCTCCAACTATGGCATGGAGAGGTACGTTCGTCTGCCTAAGCTACTGATCATGAAAATAGACGGTCTCAGCTTCATATTTAGCGCGTATTCCAAACAAGTTCGTTTTGCCCAAATGTCGTCGAAAGGATAAAAAACAACTACCGGTTTGCAGAAGTACTGAGGAGAAAGTAGTAAGGCTCTAATAAATTATTGTGGTGCTCTTTCTCTCCTCACCGAATTATTCGGTCAGCAGCATTTCACTCAATCGAAAAGCTATTGCATCCAATAAGCTGTTTTTTTTTATCTGAAATACCCATATTTTAAAATTACCCTTGTCCAATTTTCCCGCAGTATTAGCATTCTGCGTGCCGAATCCCCCAGACTGCAGACTGGCGCGTTTATCAAGATCGAGCTGCCAACATTGTCCCCCCTCGTTTATGGGGTTTAGACGTTAATCACCTCATTATCACCGTATTTTAACTTGCATACGTCTCAAATAATTCAGATTATACAAGTCTTCCATAAAGTTCCGCGGTAGTTTTAAGATCTAATAGTTCGCATTGTGTAGGTCATAGAACCAGTCAGTAAGGGCCATGGGAAAGTTTAACTCTTGAATTTTTTTACTCGGCAAGACACGGGAACAGGAACCCCACCCTCCTTTCCCGGGACCTCACGCTGATTTCCGGGGGGATTAGGACTAGTGTTGAGTTTAGGGTTAGGGCTAGTGGTTGGTTCAAGGTTGGGACACGGGAATAGTTACCCCTCCTGGAATTTCACACAAGGGCACTCGAGATACCGTGGTGGTCCATATTCCTATGTCTTACCTTGTAACTTCATCCGTATACATCTACCAGTGCCTCCTAATTTTTCTCCTCCTTCTTAATTGTACTTTCTCCATTTCCTAGATGACGGATATGGCGGTGTAAATTTGTCGTGTGCTTTAAATTGTCGGCTTTAGACAAACAGCATTTGTCAGGAGGTATTTAACGATTCTTTACAAAGGCGATGTCTCCCACGTAGACTCATTAAGTGAGCGGATGATGACTTTTAAAGAAGACGAATCGGTTTCTGGGAGACCACGATCTGAGACGCCCGGGCTCATCGAAGAGCAGTGACCGAAGATAATAATGAAAACTGTATGACGATGCTGCAGAATTTTCTCTTTCCTGAAGTGCATGGGCTAGCTTTTTTTAGATACCGCCTTTTTCGCAGCAGGATGGAGCACTCTGCCATTATGCATTGGATGTACGACAGTTTTTGTTTTCAAACAAATAAATAGGTAGAGGTTGACCAATTACAAATTCACCTGACCCATCTCTACTACATTTGTTCTCTATGGCCATATCAAAACAGCTATTAATTTGCCAAAACTGAATAATTTGTGTGGATCCAATGTCAGGATAGCAAGTGCAATCAAACAATACCACTGCGCCAGTAATGGAACTTATTCAGAATGTTCTAGAATCGGCCTGAAAGACGTATTTTTATCGACGCCGGTCGTATTTAAATGTAGTAATCAAAAAGGAGCTGCAGAACATATTTCATTAGCTGAGCTTTCATGTGGCAATTATTAAGTGATTTTTTATTTGCTTGGCCTAAGTTATTATTACTTTTAACTCCTGCAAGACTGCATGAGCACCCCGCATGATTCACTTTCCTAAAATAAAAAGGCGAGTTGTGAGGGTCTGGTTTAGTTCGAATAACTCGCTATACTTGTACAGCACTTTTCCTCAAGTAAATTGGGAAGTGGTATAGAGAAGGACCCCATTTAACTGTTAGACTGTTGATCTTGCCATACGTGATTTATGGTAGAGGGAGTTTTACGGGTGGGGCTGAACGCTAGACAGTAAGCTGACAAAATGAAAGAAAGGACAGAAACAGCCTGGATTTATGCCGAAAGTCTTACCGTACGCTATTGTACGACAAAGAAAATGAGGATAGTAATTAAGCAATGAACAAAAAAGTAAGTTTGACAAAATAAGGGATTTTGAGTTAAGGTGCGAGGTCGTGGGAAGTAATCGTTGCTGAAAGTGTAATTCCTGCAACAGCTTGCAAATGTATGCCAAAATAAAACCCCATATGACAGGATCTATAGTCTACTGACAGTTAGGTGGGGTCCTTCACCATACCGTCGCCATACATTGTCATATTTTTTTACAGTATGCCAACTTTACAGCCTGGAAAATTACATTTTGTAATCATTCGAGATAATTGCTTTTTTCAGTAAGGATCATTGTACAGCTAAAAATAGATTGACGAACCCAAAAAGGGACACAGTATGCGGAGGTCAAACATTGTCATGAACTGTCGACCGTCTTTTTGTACACTGCACATTGACGATGTCCTACATTTGTGTCTTATTAGACTGATACAAAACACATTTCGACTTCAAATATCAGACCTCAGAAGTGTATGACTCAGCCAAACCTCGTCAGTTGAAATAAAATCCCCAGCACATGTGCATTTCTTCCAACGACGTGCGAGTTTATTTATCTCACCTTAATGTAATTTTCACTTGGATTCAGAGAGTTGTATCAGATAGTGTCGTTTACAGACAAGCAAACAGTATCTATACTCTTTTTAGGTAGTGTAAGTTTGGCAAACCTTTTGGCGCTTCATCATCAAACCACTTTTACTAGTCAGCGGCCGCTATCAGACAAGATACAGTGGCAAGGACATGGTTTATGGCCGGAGTTGCTTACTCCGCGGAGAATTTGTGCTAAAAGAAAGCAATTGGCGTTATGTATTTGTACGTGACAGCGAAGGAAATAAAATGACCTCATAGTGGCTGTTGTGTGGGCGTGGTCAAGATGCTTTAAGGTAGCCATCGGAGTAAAATACGACAATGCAATACCTTTTTGACAGTGTCTGCAAAGATGCATTACATTTATTTCCTATTATCATTGCATGGTAAAAATAGTGCCATTTTTTAATTGGTGACAATATGGAGGATCAAAATTTGTGATATCACAAAGTTCTTCGATGTTCAACTCTGTCGCTCGGCACAAATGCTCCCTGGGGTAAGTAACCCCCGCCACTAAACATACCCTTGCTTATACCAATTTTCGTCACAAGTCATAATCCGACCAAGAAATGGTCTATGTTTGCCGTATGAAGAAGTACAGAGCACGCCTTATGCTGACGAATTTTCTAATTGTCGTTCAGCTTATGTGGAGGCTACTTAGCAGGCTAGTCCCTGTTCCGACTTTACTTTCATGAACAATATTAGTTTATCGATAAATGGTTAGGACCTTCGCTATCAGCAGAGTGCATTTGAGAAGGTCCGCTTCAGCAAGTGTCTTCTGCTAGTCGTTGTCAGGAGTAAACGAACGTCGCTGACCCTCTTTATCTTCAATATTTAAACTTCCAATGCAAACCACGACTGGGCCCTACACTCATTGACTGTTCCTTCGCAGAATGCCTCATCACGATTCCGAGTCATTCCTCTACCGTTCCTCCATGCCTACATTCCTTATAGAATCGTACTCATTAAATTCTTTTGATTCTTTTTGGCAATGTGAATATGCGAAAAATTGGGTAGAAAGTTCTCCCTTCGGAATGAACTATATTAAACCATAAAACCGTACGTTGGAAATGAATTTCCCCCGTTATCTGACTTCACGTTGCTATCGATTCTTAATCTCGACTCGACTACGTGCTTGGATATCAGGCGGCAAAGTCCCAACTCAACCTACAGCTAGCGACCCGAACGTATCCGGTCAATATTTCGACTTCCTCGTTTGTTTGTTGTATGAGGTTAAGAGTCGAGTACTAGTTACTCATTCGGAGAAAGTCGGTCATAGCCAGTGAAAAACTCTTTGCTTTTTTATCTTCATCGCACCCCACCCTGCGGTCATGTACCCGTGCTTAAGTGGACCAAGTTAATATTTATACTTAATTCGTATCCTTCAGTCTGGTTTCCCGAGGCCCGCATAAAAGACTTCGTAACAGGAAGTTTCAGGCCTGAGCACTTAGATCAGCATACAGTTTGGCCTGCAGTTAAAAGACCCTTGTGAGGGTGCTGGGATTTGTCAACTTCAGTGGATTATCGTATAGTGTCCTGGTAAGTACTGTTTGAACTATGTGCAGGTTGCACCGAGTACCCGCTTTTGATCTTCTTTTAATCCAAACCCGAAGAATAGTCCTTTGTGTTTCTGTGAAAACGTCTGCCATCGTCTTACGGGGGAACTTTCAACACTGGTGCTTGCGACTAGGCAGTTCACAATCTTTCACCTCGGGAAGCATTGAGCGGCCTCTGCTTCAAGGTCACCAAACTGGAACACTGTCGAACGCTCAACAAGTTGCCTGCTCTAACTACTACGCGCTTTTCTCACCTCTATTTACCAATTTTCCTGTCCTTTATGCGAGCAGTCGTTGGTCATTGGCAAATTGTTTTTCATATCATCTTCTACTAGTGGCTTGGGGAAAGCTGTCTTCTCCTTCTTCTAGGGTATGATTTAAAAGCCGTAGCATTTGCATCTCAATACGGTTTTTATTGAAATCCAAGCAAGTTATGGCGGTTTTGGGGATATAAACAATGCAAATCCGTGTGTTAAATCTTATTGACTGCTAGTTACTATGCTACCGCCTTCGACGACTCCATACAGCCGTCCGAAGATAAAAGGAAACGTCAATGTTCAGTCCTGCAATACTACCGGGTGGGTGTCGGCCATAAACATGTTATCATCCTCTGCAGATCAGGTTTTTCGAAAACAACAAACTACTGTTTTCAACTTTACGTTGTTTTATTGAATCCTACGACGGGTTATGACGCGAAAATTACTTTTTCGCTGCCCCAAGCCGTCAATTTCATTCTCGTGAGTCGTTGAGAAATTACATATCTCAGGAACTTCACATGCTAAGGTGAAAGAGCCGGTTGTTTGGAGCGATAATTTATTCACCATAACTTTTAATCTGTCTCTAGGGCCACTCCTCAGAGATATGAAATGATCAACAAAAGGAATAATTTAAACTGCGCACTAGCCAATTAGCTAGGTCTTGTGGCTAACTGTGTCGGTCTTTGTGGCAGTCACTAATCCTGGAGCTTGACTGCGACATTCGACCTGAAAACGTAACGCTTTGTATGCGGTGCGATGCTCCAATTTGTACCTACGCTCCTGCCAGCTTTCGTATCGTTTTGCTAGCGGTTTGTCCGACGATCGACATAACCGCAAAACTGGAAATATGTTCTTGCTCCAGACAGTGAGTATCCACGAGCAATTGAAGATCACCCCGCCCAACGCAACTTGCTCTCTTTTCTTCGTACAGTTCGACCCGTATATTTGCAAGGGCAGTCAGCGCAATAAACGTGACAGATAACGCTTAGCTAACCTCTCTGACTTAACTGATTCTTCGTATCTGACTGTGTCCTTTGACAACCAATTAGTTTTGATGCCAAAACGTAGGTCTCTGATGATCTGTACGTCCTATTAACGAGGAGGAACCTCCTGTGTTAGGCAGCGCATTACTTAATGTCCCATTTCATCACTGTCATCCGTTAGTTGATCCCGAAGAGGCAGTTGACATCGAATGATGAAAAACTGGGGGCGTCGTTCTTTTTTGTGCTGGTCACGAAAATAGCGGGTCTCGACATACGAAGAGTGCGCATATGCTACTGTTCAGCGCCATCAAGCAGCTATTCTTGCGCGCTGGCGAGGATGACTACAAAAGCTAAGGATCTGTGTTATGTTCTTGACCTTCCGGCGTACGGTTGTTGCCAGACCTTCATGTAACTGCCTACTGACGAGAACCTCAAGAGGTAGGAAGTTCCGCTCACACTCTCCCCCCACAGTGGGTATGACCTCGGAAAGCGAATTGAAAAGTCATAGAATGTGTATGCAACATCCCACTTGGTGGTTACAAAGTGTCGTCGACCTATTGGGGCAGAAACGGCAACTTGAATGGCTGAAGAGCTGAACTTTCCACGTCTTGAGTGCCACTTCGACAGTTAGCCTAGGGATTTAAGAACCTCATCCGTAGATCTCGTCCGGAAATGCAGGCCGTTCTTTTGCAAAATCTGGAGAGTTGTACAATACGCTCTATCCTAAAGAGACGTCGATCATCGTCATAAAGTTCATCGAATGTTCTATGCGCTTATATCACACGTCAACTTCGGATGAATGCATTGAAGAGTGGAGTCATGTCGAAGTACACCATTATTTCACCAGGCTAAACTTGGTGGCCCTACGGTTCTGACAGAAGTTTGGAGAGGCAGTATAATTTGCGAGCTTGTCATCCGCCTAGATTATAGATGAGACCCTTTCTAACGTTATTACTAGCCTAAGTGGGACTTCCGGCGTATGGATTTTTGGAAGCCGTGAACTATTGCTTGCACCGAGTCAGTGTGTTGCATGGACAGTTATTCAGTTGTAAAATTCATTTTTTTGTTTCTAAATTGTCATAGAAACTTATTTAGCTCACCCAGAACGCTTTTCATCTGCATTGTTGATGCTGGCCCATGGAATGCCGATCATCAAGGAGAGTGTTTGCTTTCTTCTTGTAGTCTATATGGCTCCCAGCTACAGTCAAAAGTACCTTGTCGGTGGGTGAACCGGATACATGATCATCCTGTATTAGATTTCATATAGCTGTCAAAGCTGACGGAATGAGATAAGTTGTTTACCTAGTATATTAGTAGCATGGTAGAAACTTCCCGACGGATAGAATGCATAGGTTTCTTACCCGATCCCCACTCGAGTGAGTATGGTCTCGAATGCGGCATCTCAGGCTGTGGATCATACCAAAAAAACTGCCGGTAGGGCGGAGCCTTTTAACTCCCGCATGCTTTTCTAAACGTCATTATTTGCAGTTAGATGCATACTAATTTCCAATGGGGTCTCTTGGGCAAAGACTTCGGATTGGGGAGCACAGTAAGAGTTGAGCCGTGCAAAATCGTGATAAGAGACAAGGAGGTGGAATATCCGATCGGCTACTACGCCTTTTAGGCACGGCCTTGGACTTCCCTGCCGCACGTGCAGAAACAAAGGCAGGAAGTCGGAAGTACTGACGAAAACCACACATGTGGTAAGTATAAAGAACTAGGGAAAATATTTATTCAACTTGCAAAACATCATACCCCACATCTGTGTGTTAACCTCTATGCAGATCTTGGACCGTGCTGTGAGATCAACAGCTTTTTGAAGAGACACACAGACCTTATGGTTTTTCGCCAGCCAGGCGTTGAGTCAGACCTGAAACACGTCTCACTAAAATATCAGCCTTACACGCAACCAAAATGACAAGTAAACGAACGTAAATCAAAGCGATTATGAGTAAGCACAAAACAGGAGCTAACCCATATGCTTTATTGCATTCCGGTTGTAAAGGCCACTGCAACTCCTGTTCCTCCGAGGTGCATTCGTTTGGCCTTATTCAGACGATAACAACTTCCTTGTTAAAGTCCACGGACGCTATCTCTGGAGTGTCTGTTCTGAATGCACTTCCCAACAAATGCCTAATACAACCAAAGTAAGGTCAACAAGAGTAAATCCAGTCAGCAGGTACCGTCTTCCCATTTGACATTATGTTTTTCCTGTGTCTTATTTCTGCCTACAAAGCCGATGAAACTGGTAAGCCAGATAGTGACACTCCAGCAATAAGTCAGTTAATGGCGACCCTCTTTTTCCCACTCTCTTTCACCTCGTTCTTTGCATTTTCGCTCGCCGGTGTTTGCGCGATATCGCACAGTGTTCCTTTCCCAATATGGCCGCATTCTGATTACCTGTGCCCGTTTCCGAACATTCCAAAACGATGTCTCCGGTAGATGCAGGGGCAAAAAAAATACGAACTTCACTTTTGGACACCTGCATCCAGAATTTGGCTCTGCCTCCTCGACTGTTCTTGGGCGTGCGTATGAAGAGTGTGCCGTTGACATGGCTTGAAAACACGAAACTTGAACGAAGTGACCACGATTTCCCATTTTTTTCGGTTGAGGTTTACCAAGGACCAAGTCAAGCAGCCTGTAATCCCACTAAGGACCCCACTTCTTAGCTCGTGGAAGACTGAACGTCGAAAATGAAGAAAGTATTCATGGTAATGGATGTTTTAGGGCGTATTGAGAAGAAGTAAGCATTCAACTAGCCAGACTAACTTGTTTTAAAGAGAGCAGTCAGTATTTAAAGGTAGCAGGATTGGACACATGAATGGGCAGCCAGCGTGTTGCAGATGGCCTTGCGCTGAATTCCAGGGTGAGGTACATATTCCCGTGTCCTGACTTTAACCCGAACCTTAACCCTAGCCCGCCTGGAAGTTATAGCAGGGTCACCTGTGAAACGGCGGTACTGTCACTGTAAATACAGGCACAGGCTCACAGTTGGATTTAATTATTTATACTTCTCCTTTATTCGGCCGTGGCTACTCGTAGTGGTGACACGTAGGGGGTGGGTGGTAGAAGCGTGTGGATCAGGTCGGAAATCGATAAACAAATATGTCGACCTCAGCCCCTATCATCAAGGCCTCTGCAATCAGGCTCAAGGACACAACCGAGTCTCATTATTGGCGACTGTCACCGCCGTCGAGGAACCAGTCGCAGATATCTGAGGCTGGGCTGACTAGCTATTTTCAAACTTTACTCATCGTTTTACAGATTTCAACATACTTTTGTCAATTGGTTCGAGAACCGGTCTTGAAGACCCGCACACCCAGTCATGCGTTCCAGTCCCCAGCTTGTTTTCCGATTACTTACCTTCTGCTTATTTTCTAAACTGCAGGGATTAGGTGACAACACGTGATGCACTCATGGACGAAGGTTGAGAAGAGAAGCCAAGGAACTATCCTCATATCGTTATTAGTAAATGCAGTGAAAAATCAGGGGGTTCTCATGTCGAAGGCACGCGAAATGAAAGTCTGTTTGTGATCAACATCCTCATCTTGATACTTG
>CACRXP010000259.1:317946-331349 GCA_902702965.1 Spirometra erinaceieuropaei
GGTCGGCCACTCCAGAAGAAGGTGTAACCGGCACCCACCTCCTCCAGTTGGCCTTGTTCGGAGAATCGGGTCTCGCTGAGTGCGGCGATGTCCACCTTGTAGCGCGCCAGTTCTCGTGCCACTAGCGCCGTCCTCCGTTCCGGACGGTTGCTCCTCGGATTGTCTAAAAGGGAACGAACATTCCAGGCTGCCAGAGTGGGCGGGCTCACCCTGCCAGTCTGGGGAAAACGAGTGGGGCGATGGGAAGGAGGTGGAGAAGAAGATGACGAAGGAGAAGAATAGGCAGAAGAATAGACGGAGGTAGAGGTAGAAGAGGTAGGATGAGGAGAATGAGTATGGTTGTTGTTGTTGTTTCGAGTTTGATTGTTTCGACCGTGAGTTTTGCGTCTGCGACCACGGTGCGCCAGCAGACGACGTGGTTCCCCAGCAATTTTTAGGCCAGCTTTTCCAGGCCCCCCCGAAGGAAGCAGTGCCCTGACCCCTGAATAGGGGCTGCTTGATGTGCCGGCGCGGCCGAACTCCACTGTGGGCCACGAGTTTTTTTGGCAGTGGAAGAACGACTCGAATTTGCCAATGGCTTACGGCATTGCCGCAAGCCTGCGGTCTCCTACGGTGCACCAGATGGCGCGTGTCGACGGTGCCAATTCGGAGATCCATCCCACCGGCTGATCAACGGCGTACCAGGCGGAGCCTCGTCTAGACGATGCCGATGCGACGTTCCACCACCAACCGGCTGACCAGCGGTGTGTCAGACAGAGCCTCGTCACGACGGCGCCGACGCGGTGTTCCATCCGACCAACCGTCCACGGAGTCCGCTGTCACCTGTGCACGCGGCACAACGCGCACAGGGAGTAACCGCCCTCACCTGGTTTAGCCCGCCGGTCGAGACGGTTGCCCGGGGTGTGGCCGCTGAGCAGAGCCCAGCTACGTGGAGCCACAGGTGAGAGTTGAGTGCCAGCAAGTGGACGCTAGGCGTAGTCTCACCTGCAAGCAAGTGAGCGACCACTGCGACCTTCACGTGAACCCACCGCTGACACCCCTACACCCCACTGCCGCACCACTAAGCCCCTCAGTGTCACCGACACACGTACGCAGAAAAGTGCGAGAGACGGAGAAGATGCCTCTATTAATTTGCCGATCGTAATTTATGTGAAAGCATCCACCTCGAGCGAAACACACAACAAAACGGTTAATAAACGCCGGATTAAGCAAAACTGAATGAGGAAGAAGTTGGGAAATGCGTGATAAATGGAATAACCATAAACAGCTGTGTACAATTCAGAGATATAACAAAGTGTTTGCCATAGAGAAAATGCACCTTTCCGCCTTCTGCGCAGTCGCGTCGGCACACTCGACAGAGTGGGCATCATGCAAGGGGCTGTGTTCTTGAGTCGCTGGTCAGCGACGCTTGAGACTTGTGAGCCGCATTTTTTACCTTGATGGCGGCTATCCGGTTGGCTACTACCAAATGTGGAGACACACAACCATTCAACGTCCTCGTCCGTTTTGGTCCGCCGCTCAAAGCGTTCACGGAGATGTAATGGCCGAGAATCGTACATCTTCGTGGAGGCACAGGTTGGTGGTAGTTAGGGACCGTGTGAGGCAACCACCACGTGTACCAGGCTCGAGGGACTATTTGTCACTCCTCACGATGCACCCGACCCCAATAAACATCCTCCAAACCCCACTTTGAGAAACAATCACTGACAGTTCGACCGTGGCATTAGACAATGTCCAGCGTGTGCTCCATAGCAAGGTGAGAGCAGACACGGTTACTTGCGCGTGATTCAGTCTACAGTTAATGTGGACTTGCGCAGCATCTTCACACTCTCCCCCCTCCCCCACCTTGACCCGGTGGCAAGACAGATAAGAGAACTGGAGGCGGGGAGAGAGCGCAGGTGGATGGCACGATCGAGCCCGCTCCTTGGCGTTCCACTCCACACCGCCTTCTCCACACAACAAATGACCAGATTTTTTCTAACCAACAACAACAATGGGGGGGCTGACACGGCCAAAGACGCACCTAGGCGTGCCGCCACATCCGGCTCGGATCCCACACGGTAAGGATCGAGTAATGGCCCCCAAGTATCCGTGGTATACAAAGAATACCTACTATACTTATTTAAGTGGGTTTTAGTCCGGCACGACTATTTCGGTTTGGTGTTTCATCGTACAAGTTTGGGTCATCTGTTGTAGATGGTCTTATGCATTATCTACATTGATCTCAGACCAGAGAATTGAGAGGCGATCGTTGTATACACTTAATGTTTATTTTTTTAATTGTCCTGTTTAATTCTGTTTGCTACATGTCAATGCATTAAAAGTTTTCCGTCCAAAAAAACGAAATTATCAACTATCTATACTTATTTTGCCATTCCTCTATGCATTCAAAGACCCCCCGTAAAACTCCTATTACCACCTTTTAGCGTAAAACAGGCACCTTTGACTGGTTGGGTGTTTGGGGTCCTTCACCCGATCGTTGCTTCCCACACAGCGAGAGTGCTATATTAAGAAGGAACCATTGCAGTCTGACTTTCAGACCACCAGTTGGCCACTACACACAAACAAACAACACTGGACCGACTGCGAGGTCCAAGTAACCCCGTCAGTTGGCAAACTTCCAAGCCACGGCTTTTACCGCTCCGTGATAACTTCCAGCGCGTCAGATTGTTTATGGTGAGGAGGAGGAGAATGAACTGAGTCGTCGACCTCATTCTCCTTTCCCATTCCCAGGCCCCAGCCACTGTCGGAGCCGGGCAGCTGACAGGTGCGAGGAATGGGCGCGGTGGCTGACATGGTCTAGTGACCTTGTCTGCGCGCGCCACATGCATGACATGGTCCCCCAAACATAAGCACCAGGATTTCACACAACAGGGGTTTGACGGTCTACAGCTCAAAGGCGTGAGAGTGCCATAGGTCATCGTAAAAAGTAGCTGTGACAGTCTGGCTCTCACACCACTAGTCGAAACTCCACACAAACACACACGCACACACAACTGGACGGACTGCGTGGACTGAGTTGGGGCATCAGTCAGCAGCCTTCCAAGCCATGATGCTTGACGCACCATGATAGTCTCGAACTCGGATCACACATACGGCAGAGGAACCGTATGAAGACGGAACTGAGACGCACATTTCCCACTTGCGTAGGAGGTGGCATTTGGATGCTCGTGGTGGATGATGACGTTGTGTGATGCAGTTGTTGGTGGGGGAAGTTAGGACGGCGTAGTGTAGTCCGCAGTTGTCTACCGCAGGTTTTCGTGAATGTGCATGTGTTCCAATAGGCTCATGCGGCGATTGAATATGCGGCTCCAGTGAGAGCAGTTGAGGTGGATGCGGCGAGTGCATTTTGGTGCTCCAGGCACTGGTTGGTCAGCCTCTGTGCGATGGATTCGCAAGTGACCGACCAGGTTGATGGATGACCTGAATGTACGATGACAGAGTGGGCAGAACGAGAGGGTAGTGTCAGTTTCGGAGATAGTGGCAGTTGTTGATTGTCCAAACGCTGAGCGGCGGAGTGTACGTTGAGCTAGGTATACTATGTGTACATGAGATGCTGGATGCGTCGAGACTGCGGTCAATTCCGATCTCATGGATACGCATGTGACCGGATTGGCCCATGCGGTGAGCGAGAGTGTGGGGAAGTGCGGACAGTAGAGGTGACTGCGGCGAGCGTAGGTTGGTGCTCCAGGCACTGGCTCGCCCGTCTCAGTGCGATGGATTCGCAAGTGACCGACTAGGCCGGTGCGTGAGGTGAAGGTGCGGTCGCAATAAAAACACGTACCGACCGAGTCCATATTGCTAGTGTTCACGGTGAGGCGGTTGATATTTGTTGGTGCGTCTGGATTGTGTGCAGGGGTGGAGGAGAAGGATGGTAGTGGGTGCTCAGGAGCGCGGTCAGTGTCCGATTTCGGCGTGGAGGACGAGACAGAGTTTGACGGGGGGAGCGCGACTGGTTTAGTCCGGGTGCTGCGGTTGGCACGTAGATGTATTCCATGGCGGATTGGTGTCCGAAACGTCTACTGGCAGCGTGGGCAGGTAGGGGGCGACCGAGCGTTGGCGTTGCATGGTGGACGCATTTGGGATTTGTGAGCCTCGCCTTTGGCTTTAGCGGCAGTGATGAGGTTGGCTTCGTAGATCGTTGCGTCTGTCTTCCCTGTCCTCATCCAGGACGGTCAGTCTCGAGCGAGGTCTTCCCAGTAGGCCTGGTTGATCTGCAGACGTTTCAGAAAGGTCTTCAGAATGTCCTTGTAGCGATAGATTTGGCCTCATTGGCGGCGGGAACACGTGACGACGTCTCCGTACAAGAGTAAGTTGGGTAACCGCTCGTCGTAAATTCGCACGAGGCGGCCGCTCCAACGCACTTGCAGTTGCCTCAGCATGACGTAGATGCCGAGGATTCCCGTCTTTTCCAGTACATCCGTGTCCAAGATCCGGTCCTGCCACCTCAGCTTCCGTATTCGACGAAGGAAACTGAGGTGGAAGCGGCTGATTCTCCGCGACTGCTTCTTGTAGACCATCCAGGTCTCCGATCCTTACAGCAGCGAGGGCAGGATGACTGCTCTGTACATCTTCGGCCTGGTTTTGAGATGGGGACCGTAACGGTTCCAGACACTCTTCTGTAGACGACCGAAGGCTTGGCCGGCTGTGGAAATGCGGTGAGCCACTTCACCGTCGATATTTACTGTTGTGAGAGAAGGTGCTGCCCAGATATGCGTAGGTGTCCACGGCTTGCAGTTGGGCGCCGTTCACGTTGAATCGGGATGTGCTGTAGACAGCGTTGGGTGGCGGTTGCTGCATAGCTACCGTTTTCTCCATGCTGATGACTAGCCAAAATTTTCGTAGGCGGCAGCGAAGTGGTCTATGTTTCTTTGCATGCCCCCTTCTGTGGCGACGTTGACAGCGCAGTGGCCAACGAAGAGAGTTTCATGGACGGTCGTTGGGGCCACATGTGACTGGAAGCGCATCCGCCACTGATTGAGAGGGTGGTCATTCGTCCTGTAGGCGAAGCGAATCCCGGGGCGTTCGTCACGATAGGCGTCCATTAGTATGGCAGAGAACATGAAGCTGAAGAGGGTAGGCGTGAGGACGGGGCCATGCTTCACTCCGTTGGTCACTGCGAATGCCTCTGAGACAGCTCCATTGTCCGTGACGCGCGCCGTCATGCCATCGTGGAGCTGACGCATCGTCTGAGTAAATCGCTCAGAACGGCCAAATTTATGCATCATTTGCCAGAGCCCTTCGCGATTCACTGAATCGAAGGCTCTCATAAGATCCACGGAGGGATAGCAGGGGTGGATTGGCATCTCCTGACACTTCTTCTGCAGTTGAGGGACGGCGAAGCTTATGTCCGTAATCCTACGATGACGGCTGAAGCCGCATTGGATTTTCGGCAGGAGTCCAAGTTCCAGATGACTGTTGAGACGGTTGAGGAGAATGCGAGCGAAAATTTTCCCGGCAATGTTTAGCAAGGAGATGTCCCTGTGGTTGTCTCAGAGTTGGCGGTTCCCTTTCCGCTTGTAGAGATGGACGATTGTGGTGTCCTTGGAATACTGAGGGACTTCTCCTTGACGCCGCATCCCCTAAAAGAGCGTTGTCATATGATCCATGATTTGGGGACTGCTGTGTTAGTAAATCTCTGCAAAAATCGCGTCTGATCCAGGCGCTTTCCCGCTGGAGAGCTGCTGTACGGTCCTGATGATTTCGAGGAAAAGGGAGGCGGGAGTTCGAGGTCTGTGTTGGTCTCCAATTGAGGCAGGCGGGCGATGGCGGCGTCGAAGATGGTGGAGGGACGGTTGAGGACGCCTCCGAAGTGCTCGGCCCATCGTTGCAGAATTTGCGTCTTCTCTGTGAGTAGGGTAGTTACGTCAGCACTGAGAAGAGGAGCGGTGCCTTTGGCTACGGTGCCGTAGACAGCCTTGATCGCGATGGAGAAATACTTCCATTTGTTTCGGTCCGTGTATCCTCGGATTTCCTCGGCCTTCTGAGCCGTCCAAGCGTCCTGCATCTTCCGCAGACGCTATTGCAAAAGGCGGCGACTACGGTAGAAGGCTGCTTTGTGGTCGTTGGTAGTGCGTTTGACGTAGGTTGTTTGCACGCAAGTGGACAACCTACTACGACGATCATATCGACCCACAACTAGACACCCCTACACCCCAAAAATAATCATTATAATGAACAACGACTCATGCTTTACCTTAATCACTTCAGTTTTTGAGGTCTGGATGCCAGATTTACCAAGAACAGTAGTTAAAAGTCGAAATCTATCGGCCACCGCGGCGACGGCTACGTGCGGGGACTCCGACTGACGTGGCCGTACCACGATCTTTATGAGGCGGAAAAAGGCGTAAATACCTACCTAGCTGTAGTTGTTCTGTTCGAGCCAGAGCTCAATGCAGGCGAAGATTAGAAGGAAGCATTGGATTTTGGCCATTTAAGAATATTACCCATGTCTCCCCTAACAACAGTAAGCGCTTGGGGGGCGAATGAAGCGTGCGCGCTGACATAAACACCTCCAACGATCCTCCACCTCATGGGCAAGTTGGTCATACATAATTGATGAAACAACGGCTGACCTATTCTCCGAAGACAATAGGCGGATTGTAGCCAGCATCCTCTTTCTGCGTTTGAAAGGGCACTTGCCGACATTGCATTCAAATGACTAGAGGATTGGCTCACAGATTTGTATTACTACTATAGACGGACGCTTAGAAAATGCCGTGCTTGGTTGTCGCTCGGTGTGAGGACCAAGATAAGCAGTGAACATGGTTCATAACATACGGTCACGCGAGTACGACTGAGGCCATGCCTTATAAAGTACTTAAAAGCGATTCCGTCTAAAAAGCTCAACGTTCGCCAATATCGGAGAGACGAAATAGCTATTGACCTTTTTAGGGTGACAAGAATAATGCTGCCCTGTAGGACACTTATGATATTTTGAAGCCCTCTGATAATGGAAAATGTGTTGTACTCAGGAACATTGTTACCGTGATTCTGTCTATTCTAATGGGTCGCCTTAGACGCAGTTGACATGTTTGAATGTTGAGCAAGAACAGTCAACGGGTGCACGATGCAGCTGTGTCACGCAGCGGCACATAGGCGAAACGCGTGTATAGGCCTTTAGCTAGTACCCATGCCGGGAGTATGGTATGATACCTTTGCCATATATACAAATATATGCAGAATAATATTGCCAACAAAGGTAGGGAAGAATTGAGTGGCCATTTTCGGCTTACTAGCCGTCGTCAGCCAGCCATACCCAACCTCGAGGTGTGCAACACCTGGGGCTCGACCTCGCTATCTGTTGGGTAAAATTCCAACGCCCTAACCACTGAGTCACGTGCTCGTTGTCATGTCGGATGTGATCGGGTATATACAATATACAATATATGCAGTATATATATGTGTAAGTTTTATTTGGAAGTGTCATTCCAAAATTTCCCGCAAAAAGTCCCCATCCAAAGTGAGCAAAATGGGTACGCAAAACAGTTAAAACCAAAAAAACCATAAGCGATAACTACTGAAAACTGCAACTATGAACATCATGAAGAATCTTCGTTGAGTTATTGCAAAATCCGCGTCAGATATGACTTCCATCAAAGCGGAGCTATCGTGGGGTACAGTTGACCTCATTATTGTAGTTCAGATAAACAAAGGGAAGAAAACTCAGTATTCAGTGGGTAGGAAAATTACCGTGTGAATGGAATATACCATACAATGGATTCCAGGCAATCAGACAAGCCATTTACTCAGAAGAAATATTGAAGAACAAAAAGGGTTAATCCGTACACTCGAACTGGTGTCTAAATTAATTTCGCTCGTCCACACCCCTTTTCCGCTAATTCAGCCAAGTCTGGGAAGATAACCACCATCTAGACAGACAATGGAGCGGTCTGCTTACCGTAATTTCAGTTAAGTAGTCTGCACGGATCATGCGCACCTCTACGCCATGCTAATCAGTCAGTCATGAGATTTCTCGAACGCCATGCGGTGTGAACGCTGACGACGCTGACAAAACGGGGCCGAATTTTGCGCCGACGGCCGCTGGAAGGGCAGAAGGATGAACACAATAGCCCTGATGCTGATCGATAGTTTGGTCTCCGCCAGCTGGCACCAGGCGAACGTAAGTCTGTCTGGTCGCGTAGGCAAAGCATTCGCTCCTACGTACACGGCGTGCCACAGAAAAAAGTTGGCATCTGCTTACAAAATTGCCCTTGTGCTCCTAGTGTAGAAGCAAAAGCCCAACACTAGTGTCTTGCTTATAGCCTCCCCTGCCATGATGAACATGCCGACTGCAAGTATGGGATTGGTGGATAGTTTTCGGAAAACGGCTCAGAGGCCAGAATATCAGGAAGGCTATGCGGGTAGGAAGCCTGGAAGTAATCAAGTTACTGACCTGGATTTCACGACTTGTAATGCAGAATTATGGCACTTTTGGACGGGAAGGCAAAGTAGGCAGCCCGTTTTACGAGCAAGACTTATTCCTGGAGTTCGTTTCATTTTAATCTATGGAGAGAACACGTCGGGGTTTAGTCTGTATTTGTCTCCAGACTAATCATTTGCGCGTTAATTTATCCAACTAATGTGTACATCTACATTGCATTTAGCTTCTGCTTTTGAACAAGTCACTACAACTTTAACAGTTGTTTCATAACTCACTTAAATGCAGGTGAGTTTTGTTGTTCAGTAAAGGAATCTTTTAAAATCTCGTTCGCTTACGAACTTTTACCCTGACGCGAAAAGCCAGTATGGGCCTTAGCTCATTTCTACACCTCGGACAATAGGAGCAGTCGCTTAATGGGGCTCAAAGGGTTTTAGCCAAATGTGGCCTAATTAAGTGGTATCCACCACGCAGCTATGCTTAGGGCGACCAGTAAAGGTAATCACTTTTCAGTTCGATCTAATACATTTGAGGGAACCTGAATGTGTTTGTGTGTGTACCCCTGAACTCCTATTTGGCATATTCTAACCGAAACTATTGATGACCGCTTAAGGTAATTACGACTGCCGCTGAGATCGAACGCAGTTCCTTACATGCAGGATTACATATGGTTGACTTGGTATCGTAGTTATTTAAGTGCTTTAATATGTGTCTGTTAAGACTGTGGTTTGGAGTTTCCGCAGACGAAGGTATCGCGATCTTGAAAGGCAGATAATCCCACGCGTCCACTATCCCGTCCAAGGAGAAATACTCTCTCAACACAGACCTTTTTTGGATTTCAAAGATTTCGAAGCGATGACTGCGGAAATTTGTTATAATGATGAGTTGAATTAAGTTGACACCTACGAGAACACAGTCCGTCCTACACACGATAAGGCGAGTTTGTACTAATACGTTGGGCATTTGCATATATCATGGACAAAAGATATTTGAGTTGTTTGGGTGACTTGCACATGAGTCTTCATTGAATTTTGGGTAAGTTGGTAACTTATCCCTGGGCCCAGTCACGCAAGTAAAAATTTTGCTCGAAAAATGTTGACGGAATGTTTGCTTTACAGCGCGTCCTCACCCCGCGGATACTCCTGTTCTCTTATAATAATATTTAGCGTTTTTGTGTCAAATTCGAATTATTGTGGTTAGGAGAAAATCAGTTCATACACAGCGCCGATAGTTCTCATATCCAAATCGGATGCAAATGCTACGTGTCGCAATGGCGATGGCCCACACCTCTTGCCGGCTCACAGTGTGCGCCCGCATCCAACCCCCTCACTGGCCGATTCGGCCATATGCGCGTAAGCGACATCAGTTACTAAAATAGCATCCACAATTCATGTTCACACTGGTCCCATACATCCAGTCACCACACGGAGCTTTCCGGTTATACGCATACACACACAGTAAAGCTACCTACCCGTCATGCATCAACTCTGCAATGAGGTTTGCCGATGCCGGCTGTGAGGAGCGAATTAGCGTGCATGTGTGCACACGTGACTCAGTTGGTGGAATTCTTGTGCCACCCCAGCCACTGCAACCAGTCTGATCAGCAGTCTGCCGACAGGATTGGAAAAGCCACTGGTGTATGGAAGAGGTAAGACAGAGTGAGAGACAGATCCTAAGGCACCTTCCGCTACGGCAATTTGGCGCATCCTTCACGACGTTCTTGGACCTATATACCATCGCTTAAATTTATGTTTTCAAAGGTGATAACTCGGTTAAACTCCGGACTGAAGGTGAGGTTACAAGGGTTTTTTCTTAGCGTGCCTTTTATGGCCCTCTCGCTCATGTTCAATAGGATATATTGCTGGTGATTTCTGGTATGTGCGGAGTTTGGAACCAGATGGCGAGTGGTGTGCGAAGGTGGGCAGTTTGACGTTGTCAGTCGCTGTGCCTACGACAGCTTCGGTCGCCTTCGGCTCATCTTGTCATCAAAACTTGGAGGGCGTGAAAAGAGAGCATGAAGCAAAAGTAACAAAAGTCTGTCTCGCTACGAGCAAAGTCACGCACAGTTCAACACGACGTCCTATCCGGAGTAGCGGAGGACGAATTACCGCTGGTGAAGCCTTGGTCTTTCGTACTCCACTGACCACGAATATGACCACGCCAGGTTCGACGGTGGTATGTCAAGCCTGACTATCCTTCCCCAGGTTTCCTGGTTAATATTCAGCAGTTTGTTAGGGGTTTTCAGCGAGCTCTTATATCATTTTTACCCAGCTTCATATAAGCATCCGTAGTGGCATCGTCTTAGATGGAATCTAGAAGAAAGTCCACGTTAGCAGTCTCCAAGACGCAGCTGCTCCATCGTAATAAAACTGTCATAACATAGCAAATTCTGAGCACACCCAGAATTTCCGGGACCTGTGTCCAGGATTCTTTCCCGGCACTTCACAATCCGAATCCTCCGGAGGCAGCTTTGATGGCGGTGGATCGGTTTTCTCGCCGGGTTATCGTATCCGATTGTTCGACCGTCTTTTATGAAGATGTCCCCCGTGTGTTCCACGACAGGGTTGGGGCAGTGACGGTGGCTTGAGCAGCATCTACCGTGCTCTCTCCACCCCCACACCTCACCTGGATCCCGTGTCATGACAGAGTTACCGGAAATGGGAGAGGGCGCAGGTGGCTGGCACTGCGAAATGCCGCACCTCAGCATGTGCCACCAGACTGGCTCAGATATAACTGAGCAGGAGTGTCATTGTGGTCACATTAAGAGGAAACCATTGCAGCCCACCTCCCAGTTCATTAGTTGGCCACCTTATACAAACACACACTGGTCTGACTGCGAGGTCCAAGTTATCCCGTCAGTTGGCAACCTTACAAGCCACGGCTTTTAGTGCACCATGATAGCTTCAAGGGCTTTCGGGTAAGGTGATACCATACTAACAGCACAAGTACTAGGGGCCTCGTAGCTCAGGTGGTTAGAGCGTTGGCTGCGCTAAAGCCTTCCCCTTACTGCGTACGTTCGAATCCCACCGAGACGCCGAGTTTCTCACAGTTGGGTCAATATGAATTAGTTTCTACTCTCACTTTCGGAAACCGAACTGCCTGATGCGGGGAGTTGGCGCAGTGACTGACGGAGGTAGAGAGCCCGTCTGCGCGTCACATTCACTACCCGGCCCCCGAACGCACACCTTTAGGATTGCACACACAAAGTGGGAGCGGATCAGACCTCTCACACGTGTATGAGAGTGCCATGAAGAAGGAACCATCGCAGCCTGACTCTCAGCCCACCAGTCGGTCACTCCACACAAACACACTACTGGGCATACTGCGCGGTCTGAGTTGAGACGTCAGCTGGCAACCTTTCAAGCCATGGCTTTTAACGCACCGTGTTAGTCTCAAGCGCATCAAATTTTTTATAACAAGGCACTGCGCTGAGAGTCGATCTAACTCTTTCCTTCCTTTCCCGTGCACCAATCGACTGTCTGAACTGGCTTTCCAGTTGATGCTGAGATTGGGAGAAAGGACTGACGTAGCGAATAGCAGCTCGTCTGCGCATGCCACACACACACGACCTGCCCCCCTCCATATGTCTGCACCAGGATTTCCCACAAGGGGTTAGATGGCTCAGATCTTACACGCAAGAGAGGAACTACATGTGGAAAGGAACCAAAGAACATACTTCGTAATTATGTGAGAGGTGTCGGTGGTGTGAACTGTTCGGGGTGTTCATGTACGACACATGCGTTGATGGGGGAATGTGCGGCGATATGGTCTAGTCCGCGGCTATTTGCCGCAGATTTTCATGGAGGCGTATGTGAACGAGTAGACCGAGGATGTGCGAGGACAGTGAGGGTAGTTGGGACGATGGCAGCTGGAGCACGTTGATGCTCCAGGCACTGTTTCGCCAGTGTCTGTAAAATGGATTCACAACTGACCCACGAGGTCAGTGCGTGATCTGAATGCGCGGTGATAATATGGACAGAATAGGTTGGGTGATGCTGAGTCGGTTGGAATTGATATACTACTTGTGGTGGCTGCGCTGGTGGGTGAGGATTTTATTGCGTTGAGGATTGTAGGGTTGTTGGGTGTGTACTACATTCTCGGTATATTGAAAGTGCGGTAAATTCCGCTGTCGTGGATACACGTGTGTCCGAATCAGTCCATGCGGCAAGTGAATGTGCGTGGACAATTTGGACAGGATTGGACCGAGTATACATAGCTGGTGGAGGGGTCAGTGGTAGTGAGGGTAATGTTAATAAGGCGTCGGGCGTGTTTTCGCCTATGGCAGGAGTGGGAGAGCTGGTAGGCGTCATCGTTGTTGCGATGAGATGGCCGATCTGCTGCAGCTGCACTTGAATGAATGATGAGGATTCCGCTCCGCTCAAAAATTTCCGTGTCCGAGATCCTGTCCTGCCACCTCAAATTTAAGATTCTCCGAAGATAGTTAAGATGGAAGTGATTGTGTTTTTGCGCTTGTGTCTTGTAGACTGTCCGGGTCTCCGCCCCATACAGCAGAGCCGCCAGAGTGACAGTTTGGTACACCTTAAGTTTGTTGTTTAGGCGGAAACCGTGGCAATTCCACACTGCGTCCCATAGCCTACCAAAGGTCTGGCTGGCTGTTAGGATCCGGTGGGTCATTTCGTAGTCGATTTTGATGCAGCATGGGAGTGTACTGCCGTAAAGAGCAGTTCGCGCACAGAGGTCGTAGATAAACGTATCGGGCCTGCAAGGCCGTGGAGATTGAGAAAATTTTCGTCAGTCCTGAAGACGGTGCGGATCCCCTGCGCTCATCAAGGTAGACGTCCATAACCATGGTAGAAGAAATAGGGTTGATGAGGGTGGGGGCGAATACGCCGTCCTGCTTTACTCCAATGATCACTGCGGATGCTTCTGAGGCGATCACATTGTCCATTGACGCGCGCCATCAGCCCGCCATGGAGCGGACGCATCCTTTGAGTCCATCGTGATTCATGTCAAAGCCTTCCGTCAGATCCATGAAGGCGGTGTGTAAATTGGTCCTCATCTC
>CACRXP010000259.1:339867-388563 GCA_902702965.1 Spirometra erinaceieuropaei
CACCATTCTGGCACGGGGTTTCCTGGTCCGTGTCCGTGCTGTCTGCACAGTTTACACGCAAATTCACACGACGTCTTGGGCTTGCGTGTGTGTGTGCACACACTTGCCGCGCTTAGCCCCGTGTGTACGCTGGCACATTTTGCGCACTCCACGGGGTGGCGGTATACACTCCCATGCAGATGCATTGAACGCGTGCGTGGACGCCGGCGAGCCAATGTCGATCGGCAACATCGGCACTGCCCCGATTGCCTCGACGTATACGTAGGCATGTGCAGGCAAAGACCCGTCTAATGCCATATTCTGCTCTGCCAACAAAAGGCCGACTCTTCAGAAATGCACCCTATCAGCTTCTAGCTTGATGCAGCTACCTGTTCATGTCTTTTGTGCAGTCGCTGGGCGTTCGGCGCCATAAACCTGCGGTTTGGTTGTCAGGTTACTTAACGTTCAGCATTTCTATATTATGCGCCGGACGGTTTTGCTTGCTGCCTTTAATGCTAAGGGCTCGTGAGGTATAACTCGTTAGTTCGTGAGAACATTAACATTTACGTCAGATCTGCTAACTGTTATTTGCATCAACTGCTGTCGGCTGCTCAAAGGGGTTGAGGTGTGTAAACCACTTACTATTGTAAGCAATCGTGTTCCCTTGACACGAGTCACCTTGTTGCGTTTGAAATAGACGGTGGACAAACAGGTATGTGATACCATTCAATGGAGATTTTGCGCCATATCAGTCAGTGAATATGTATATATAAATGATATGATGCGCTTAGGCTGCAATTTGTACCTCCTCATTGAACCTTTATGGCAACTCTGCTGCAAGGAACGATCTGATATCCTTTTCTACATGCCTAATCCGTGTGATGGCAGGCAGTAACCCGGAACCCAATGTGGATTCCGAGGTACATTCGATTCTGGCACGCGTTATCGGAATGCGCACCTTAACAAATACCAGTATTCTTGGTGCGTTAGCCGGCCCGCGTCACGCCAACTGAGACCCCTGGTACCCCTCTAATTGTTGTTGATGGTTAAAATTCTGGTTTATTGTTTGCTGAGGACCAGGGGGTGTGATGGTACCGCCTAGATGCGGGTCCGAACGTCTCAGATACATGCGCCCTCTCCCGCCCCCGGTCTTCTTGACTATATCTTAACACCTGACGCAGGTGGGGGAGGGGGAGAGAGTGTGGTAGATGCTGCGAAAGTCTGCCCTCACTATACATTAATTCACGCGCAAATCACTGTGCCCGCCTCACCTTGCGGTGGAGCAGACGGTGGACATCGTCGGGCGCGACGGTCGAACTGTCAGGTAGTATCCCACGTGTAGTGCGAGTAGTCGTTGGCGTAGCTTCGTCAGACACTGCGTGCAAGCCAATCACATGTCAAATTAATTTTGTCTTGTCATTGGTACACGGTAAGTGCGGAAAGAGTCGGTAAAACGGATGCTTCGACGGTTTCCTCCACCGGAAATTAACTGACATGCATGTTACTGCTGCCTCACCAGACGGTAGTAGTTTCCATCAAGCATGCTGAACAAACTGTCATTGTGGGTGAAACACTATTCATTTAACTCGTCAACGGGTGAAAGGGGGCTTTATGAGATTGGGCACTGGTGTCAGATTCCCAATGATGCATTGTGACGGTTTGGTTTACCTAACCAGTTTGAGAAATATGAGGCATTATGGCTTTTTGTGGCACTCAAATCTTTACTGTCTCGACTTTTTCTTGAGAGTCTGCCTCTCGTGACCAGGCAGCGTAATTAACTCCTCCATCTGTTTGACTACTAAAACGGACTGGACCAACATGAGTCTACATCGGGTTCTGGCAAGCATTATCAGTAATGCGCACCCTATAACAAATGCCAAAATTCGGGGTGCGTTGACAGGCCCCGTTGCAGGCTCTCGCTGCGGCAATTTGGATCCCTGCCGCCTGTCCCCCCCCCCGCCCACTGTTGCTGCTGTCGAAAGCCCTGATCAAGTGTTTGTTGTGGACCAGGAGGTGGGGTGGTACGCCTAGGTGCGGGTTCACACCGTGTGAGCCACCTGCGGCCTCTCACGCCTCCGGTCTACTCGACTTTGACATGACACAGGACCCGGGTGGGTGGGGACGAGAGAGTGCGGTAGGTGCTGCGCAAGCCTACTGTTACTATAGACTGATTCTCGCGCAAGTCACGGTCCCTGCCCTCACCATGTTGTTTATAGTCGAAATTGACAAACGGACTATCGTATTTTTTTCGGAAACGTGTTTCGCTGTTTTCTTCTTGACTTTGCAGGTGTCAAATAACCTGTTGACCAAGTCCGTTAGATGATGACATCAACTCGCCCATGCTATAACATTACGTCTGTAGTAGAGGTTCACTGGAGACGTGAGTACTTTGTGCAAACGTATTATGAAGGAGGGCAGGTATGTGTGTCCCAGGTTCATTTTGCAGAGAATCGCGATGAAGTTTACGATGTCAGATGGACGTCTAACAAGGTTGAAAAATGGTTTATCGCACCGATCTTCTAGGAAAGATAAGGGAACCCTACCACTTAGACGTTAGCCAATAAGCGTCCAAAGCAGCATATATTGTATCCACTTAGTGTAGTTCACACAACATGCGATGAAAAAACTGGGTTACTGAAGTCAAAATGGTGAATTTTTTCCTTGATTATTTTTCCACTCAAACTTCTTTGAAGCACCCTTCTTGCAAAAGAAATTTCAACAAGGCTAAATTTGCCAAGTAAGCCGAATTTAACTATGCTATTATGTTTCACGGTGGCTACTTCCGCTTCCTTAGGGTCCGTGCTTGCGCCGATCTTCTGTAGTCTTGACATTTTCATATCATTGATGTTGGGTAGGTTTCAAAGTAGTCTTGTTGCATGCAACCCCGTTTACTCCAGTCTTACTGGTGTGCCCTCACACTTTATCTTGTCGACTTGCTAAAATGGAATGCAGACCGAAGTATCCTAGTCGCAGTCCCTCTGCAGACCGCCTTTGAATCCCATTTCTATCTCTGTGCCCTCTATGACTTGCCCGAGATTTGCCTTGGACAACCTATGGTACTTGGGCTCAGCCGGCTCGCCTACTCATAAGCTGGACATTTTTGTTGTCCTACGTGATCCTCCACCCTCTCGACAACGGTAAATCGCGCATAAACTATGAACCGATTGTGTGAAAACAATCTGCAGTATTCGGCGGGGTTGTTAAAAAACGGCCAGTTTACGATAGTCTGGAAGTCAAATTAATTCGGCCTGTAGTGCACTTCAAGAATAGCCCTGGGGACCGGCGAACGAAAGTGATGTTTGAAAAATGTTTACCACTCTCGCAGTTTAGAGTTATGCATAAATGTGAATTACATATTCAGGCGCCCGCTTCAGTTGGATGAAACTTTAACTCCATCGGTCCTCTATTCCGTCTCGGATCCCTAACATACAGAGAGGATAATGGTTATTCTTATGCCCGGTCTTACTTCAGCTGGAGTGCACTAAGTGGTTTTACGGCGTGGATACTAGCTTTCCGCCCTCGGCCCCGCTCTTTTCATGCCGACAGATTGCATGTGAACAACCTAACATGCCTAACGTGCCCTCCGACTGCTTTGCAAGTTAGTCGCTATGTCGCATGCCTGCCCACCAAATCTATGAATCACACGACATTCTTCTGTGAGGCGCTTCCTCTCCGAGGGTCAGCAATACTGTAATTTTGAATATTAAATACTGACTGACTGTTTTGATTTGTTTCGTCCTGGCTTCGATACAGATAGGCCTACTCTTTCAACCTGACTAAGTTTCTCCTGTCCATTGGGAGTTCTATATCCCCATTCTCCAGATCTTTCTACACGACCTGATACACCAACGTTGAAAGCGTTTGTAAACTGCCCTAGATCTTTAGTTCCCCAGGACTATTATTCAACCGGATGAAATGCAGCGCCCTGGTCTGAAATTAGTAAGGCATCAAACAGAATCGCATTTGAACATTCGTTCCCTCTACACCATGAAACAGGAGAAGTAGCTTACAAAGGAATAAGTAGCAACATTGCATGTTCAATAATCGACATCCTCCTTTTTCCTCCCTGGACGATGGATGATGATATCACGAGACAACGATCGGCACTGATGAATGTACGCGTTGGTCAGGTCGTCCCAAACAGTAGTACTCTCCTTCCTTTCTGCACGGATGACTTGCCGTCGAAAGATCATTCAACAGCTCTAACTGCTTCTTATCTGTTTACTTATTGTAATCTGCCCGCCCCTCCTTGAATTCTGTTCTGCGCAAACGACAGGTGTGTCAAATTGTCGAGTGATCCCCTTCTTGAATCTGTAGAGCCCAATTACTGGGTCAATGGAGGGATCTGTGCACTCTTTAAGACATCGCATAGCCCGTCTATGAGCGTCTTAATTGCGTAAATGTCGATCGAGATTCAGTGGTTCCTGTTGCCGCTCTATGCTGTGAAACAAACGAATTTTCGGCGGACACGGACTACGGTCAATTGACACCCTTCCACATACTGTCCTCACACACCACCTCATTCCTTTGGATTGTTGCCGGCCCCCTTCCACGCACGCAGTTTGCCACCACATTTTCCCAATCCGAAACGAGATTGTTCGAACAGGACTGTGCGGTCTCCTCTTGGACTTCTCACAAGCGCACTGACTCACGGTCCACTTCAAGCGTGTATTGCTGTGGTCTAGGGGAAATAACGGTCCCCTCAGTCTCTTACTTGCAACCTGGCCGCATTTAAACTTCACCTTAGAATTCATAAAACACTGACGCCGTAACCTCTGACTGGCGAGATGATTGTTTGTCATGCACTAGCACGCGGGCGCTGGCACTGTGGGATGTTCTACCCTGTCATTTCGTCTTCTAACTCAATCTTTTCTACCACAGGTCCTCTTTCAGTAAAGCACCCGGGCCGTCCTGTTCCCATGATCGATCAGGCTAGCACGCAGCCGTCTGCATCAAACAACTGATGTTGAGCCGCATGTTTACATCCTCCTGCATGGGTGGTTCGCCATGTCAGTTTTGTCCTTGAGGCACGCCACGATCTACGTGTTGATGTGTGCAACTCTGTACGGCTGATGTCCGATGGTCCGGGGGTTATGAACTGAGAACTCCGACAAATTAACCACGAAGTAGTATTCGCGTTTCGTTAGCAGGCCCTTCCTAGGGGTTGGCCGATTTTTTCTCAAATTGTCCCGACTGTCTACCTTGTAGCCGCTCTTAACTGAATTTTTGCTCTTCGCCATGGTCGCCTGGCCCTTGAGGTTGTGCCTCAGCAACACCCCTTTCGCCTACGTCCATTTTGGTCCAGTTCATGTGAGCAAAGGTAAGGCTGGCGGAAGTGCCTGATACGCCCGGAAACGAATATTCGGGTATGGAAGCGAATTAATGCTGGCCAACAGGTCTTTCACACGGCTAGCCAGCCATACATCTTTGTTACTGACATGAACACAAACCTCCGAAATTCAGGTAAAGCATCTATCCTTAGGAGGCAACTTAGGCAACCGCAAGGGTACGAAATAAATAAGATCATCCTCGTCGTCTACTGTGCACTTGCGGTGAGTCGTGATAATAATAGTCCTTGTGGAACAAGCTGCAAGAAACGCAATCTATAGGCGCCCAGGTAACTGAATAAATAGTCAGGTTGGCAACGCGGTTCGATCAAAGGGACTAAGACAGGCCTTAAATGAAAAGACGCAGGCGGGAAAGCAAAATACTTCGATAAGCGCTCATTATTTTGGAGGCAGTAGAATAAATCTCCACAGAAAACGAGTTTCAAAACACAAAAACACGGGTTCACCGACAAAATGCATCCCAATAGGAGAAGGAAGTAAGGATGAGCAAGCACTAGCGAACGAAACCGAAAGTCGAGCGAGGCAAGGTGGATGTGGTTGTGGGTGGGCAGCCCAAAGAAGGTAAGGCGAATTAATTTGTAATGACAAAAAAATTAACTTCGACAATTTTACTAACACACATTTACAAGGCCAAGGCGAATGTGGGAACTGAAACGCTGGTGTTTATAACGCGGAGGGTGACGTGAGAAACAGAAGCTTGGTAGAAAGTTACCTAATAATCGGTTTAAAGCGCATATACCAGCTGTTGGAGAAATGTAAGCCGAAACGTCCAGGGGATAGAGGGCATAAGAATTCCGCGTTAGCAAAGCAGAAGGCGCCGTAGTCTGCCTTGGAGGGTGGAGGAGGGGGAAGGGTGATGGGAGGGGAAGGAGTGCTTGAAACAATGTCGGCACTCAGATGAGCCGTCAACGCTTCGGGGAATTTAAAAGCAGACGTTGGGGTGGGACGGATGTAATCCGCTCGGACCGACATTCGCAGCAACAACGGCAGGAATGTGGGCACTCGAAATGGCCGGTTGCACATACGTACTCGTTAAGAACGACATCTTCCGCGAAAGTTGTGGGCGAAAAGCCCGAGAAGCAAAGATCTCAGCTGTTCCGAACCAAAAAGCATGGACTGGAAATCAAACATCAAATGCTGCACCATCGTCATGAGGCCAATTCCTGCTCGGACAAACTTGCGATAAAAGTGTTGACAGTGGACATGGAATTCGGTCCAAACAGCTCAACCCCAAAAGTCAGACTTTACGCATAGAAAGCAGGGGGTATGGAACGAGTAGGGTTGAAAGCCGATAGAAAATGCAAAAGAATCACGGACTTCGAAACTAAGTGGGTGAGGATGTGCACGAGCCAGCATGACGGGCTGCATTAGAATCAAGAAAACTAGATTTCATCAGCTCTGGTTCGCACGAACAATGTGCGTGGGTGGGACAGCTACAGGGGAATCACTTTTTGCGCATAAGTGTAAGGAACTTTTTCTTGGGAGCTTTGGAGGGTGCCTGACCACTACCGCTGGGCTGCTGTGGCTCTTCGAGTTGAAGAGCTGTGGACGGTAAAGTTGCCGCCTTACCCGCAGCTAGGCTAGCCGAGGCTGAAGATAGACCACCGAGACTGTTGGATATGGCGTTGATTGCTTCTATCCAATTGTGCATCTCGTCATCGCTACGGGCCTGGAAGAGGGACTCTCCCCCGTTTTCGAGCTTCAGGCGGAACACATACATGCGTTTCTCGTAGTTTGTTGCCGGAACTGCGACTGCTCCAGCGAGACTAACCGGGGCCTCCCTGTGATACAGATCACCAGGTTTTTCGTGAGCATGCTTTTGGTCCTTGTAGGCTGACAGGGTGCCGGTAGTGGCCGAAAGCACAAAGTATAGTTCGTGCCAGGATCGAGCTGAGGCCTTTTTAGTAGCCGACTCCCACTCATGCTTCCGATGGAGAAGAGCCTCAAGGTTACTCGGAGGTGGGCGACCAGAGTCGATGCTCTCGCGGATGCTACGACCGGTTGGTGTTTCAACGCCCGGCCGCCCTGGCGTGCCGCTCACAGCCGCGGCAGCAACGGCTGCTTGGGCAGGAGTTAAGGGCACCGGTTGTTTGGGTGGTTGGAATTCACGTGTAGCCTCCGCAATTTTTTGCTTCCTAAGTTCAACGCGAGCTGCTTCGCTTTCCGGTGTTCGCTCGCTTGCTTTTAGCTCAAGCTACAAAGAAGGTGTCATATGATAATTCACAATTTTCAGGTTATAAATTCCGAATTAAGCAAGCAGATAGGCCCACGTGGGACCAGTTCGTGAAAAAAAAACACTAGAGGCAATGTCGAGGCATAAAGTAAATGTGTGAAAAATGATCTAGTAATGCGAGTTCGCTTACGTTAGTCAACTTCTGGAGAGCCAAGAAACGCTCCTCCTGGGTGGCAGCAGCACGTTCGAAGGCAAGATGCTTTTTCAAAAGGGCCAAGGTTTCGTCTAAAGATTCACCAAGATCTGAGCTCTTGATGAAGGACTCTTGGGCAATTAACCAGGCCTCTGCGACAGCAGCATCCCGTGCGAACTGGTAAACCTCGAGAATTAGCTTCAGGTGCTCCCATCTCTCATTCCATTGTTCAGACAATAGGATGCGCTCGGTAACCAGCTAGGAAAGAAACATGTTTATTTTCACTCATAAACCGCGTTCAAAAAGTAAGCATGGCTGGGAGGTGGAGGGACAAGTTCTTCAACGAACCTGAATGCATTTCTCGCGAATTTCTTCTTGACGTGGATGGTTCCTGTTCAACAGTGTGCGGCCGAGGCTCAGGCAGATGCTAAAGTTTTCTTCGCGAGCATCGATTTCGGCCTCCAAACTCCGATGATTATTCATAAGCAATTCAACACCCGAAACGTCCCTGGAAATTAAGAGAATGAGTATTATCCCATGGAATAATAAAAGTGGTCATCAGCCACGAGTTTCCCGCTCGAAAGACAAGAAAGGGAGCATTGCCAGTTTGCGGTGACTGGTAGATTTTACTGCATCGTAGGACCACAAAAAGTATGGAAACACCAACAAGTCCACATTCAACCGAAAAACACTTAAATCGGACACCAGCTCGTTGCCTTAGGACAATTTTTTACAGGGCCGAGAGCGTTATAGGCAAGAAATGTAAAAGATAAAAGGCCGGCTGTAAAAATAATGACTTAGGATGAATCTCTTGTCATAAGAACATACGTGGTTGTCTGTGAAATACTAAGCCGCACTCGACGATAATCGGGGCAATTCCAAAAATATACTTCTGAGGAACGAGCGCAAAATAGGCTACATAACTTCTCGCAGCAGTGTTGCAACTTAAAGCAAAACAAACCTTGGCTTCTCCTTAGAGCTCATCTCAGTCTGCATTATTTCCATCCAGAGACGAAGCTCCCGGACCATAGCAAAGAATCGGTGCACGTCGCTGGCATCAAGGAGGTGAACCTTGCGCTGCTCAGCAGAGTATTGCAACTGGCGCCAAGCCTGAACAACCTCATCACGACGATCACAGATGATACGCTCTTTATCACCGGCGTAGCTTGGAAGGAGAGTAGTGGCGAATTCGACGACCTCCTCCACCTAGAAGTCCGAAGACACCGAGAAAGAGATTGTAAATTCAACGGTTTCATCTTAGGCAAGAGCAGAATTTTAGGAAGACACAAACCTGTTGGCCAAGTCGTGTCAGCTCTGACTCGAATGCAATGTGCTTCCTCTGCAAGGCAGCAACAGCTTTAGCATCTCGGCCGACATCTTCGGGAATCGCACCAGCTTTCTCAGCGATGCGATCAAGGACATCCTAAACAAAAAGGCAGAATAGTAAGAGCAACCGGAAGCGTAGAAGAGACCACGATCAGTCTAAAGATGGCATGATTGGCTAGGCAGGCATATAAACACTGTGAGCGGATTTCGACCTGTCTAGCCGAGGCTTAATGAAACGGGAGAATAAATGTTGGCAATAGTAGGCATAATGCGATCAGAAAAATTTAAAAAAAGCTCACTTGACAGTCACAGAGGAACTTGTGAAGATCCCAAGCGGCCTTTAGGAGTTGAATGCGAGTCTCGATAAGCTCTAGTAAGTCAGCCCAAGCCTCGTTAACACGGTCTTTCCAGCTAGCAATTTCTGCAGCCTCACCATGACCCTGTGTAATCAGCGCGTCGCAGAGCTCATTGGCGGCATTGACACGATGTTTGCCCAGTTCATTGGTTTCACGAGAGAATTCGGCGAAACGTTCACGAAGGAGGCAGCAGTGTTCGTAATCAGCACCCATTTCGTGGCTACTAGCTATCACAGTGCGCTCAGCGATCCAGGCCTAAAACGGAGGTATACCAAAATTTAGTAAATTTCACAAAAACTAAAAATGATATCCGTTGAGGGTGGACGCTATTAAAATGCTATAGCTATTGACGAAGAAGAAATTGTAAAAATATCTTAGAGCTTACCTCAAGATCAAGGATTTCTCGGAGGAGGCTGTACAGTTTCAAAATTTCTTCCAGACGAAGGCGTCTTTCAAGACAAAGGTCATGTAGCCCAGCATACATCCTATCTACACGCGACTGTTTGGAGGCAACAGCCTCAGCTTCAGGGTGGCTGCTCTCGATCATTGCACGACTACGATCGCCCAGCGATCGAATCTCGCCGGCGTAGTTCTCAATAGTCTTTTGCAACAGTTCGTGCTTCTTCATAGCGCTGTTTGCGCCCTGCTCATCCTGAAGAGGGGAAAAAGAAAGGCGAACAACTAGTTATGAGGGGAAGTTCTGTAAGATTCCTCTGATGCCACGCACTTCGAGAACGCATCAACTTAAACACGAATGAGATCTAGTTTAGCAAGCAAACGCACCTTCGCTTTCTCGCTACTCATGAGGTATAGTTCCTGTTCACCCATCCAGGCCTCAGCCTCACTGGCATCAAACAGGTACTGCTGGGCCACCTCATTCAGATCCAGGGCATCTTGACGAGCCGCGACAGCCTTCTGCAGGTCTGCCCAAAGGGAATGCAGTTCATCAATGCCCTCGCGTACATTGGCAGCGTGTGGATGACCTTCGTTAATCATGGTTTCGCCCTCCTAAAACAGACGAGCGGAACATGCATAGACAGAAAAATGAACAGGCGTAGTAAGTTACTTTGCGAAACACGTAACGTTTCTAAATAAAAATCCAAACAGCCGTAAATAAGCAGCACGACTCCTTCGAACGGAGCACTTATTGGTCTTGAAGCGACAGCACCGAAATGAACATTTAGCCAAATAAGTATTTGTATTGAACGACTACATAAAGCAGAACATGTTATAGAAAAAAAAACATTTTCGTGTGGACACTGGCAATTTGCGAATTTAGTTTATTCAACCAAGGAAAGTGGTCCAGGACCAACGATGGAACACCACTCTGGGTAACCCTGAGCAGCTGCAAAAGTAAGCCTAGGATTGCTAAGAGCTACCATCGACGTATTTCAAAAAGTACATTTAAAGGTACGCCGTTAAGAGAAGCAGATACACAATTAGGAAACTCTGGTCGGTTTCGAGTACTCAAGATTGAAGTGACGTAAGGTCAAAACTACGGGATGAAAAGTTTAAACACATAAAGTACACTCACGTTGCAGATGGCCTCGATGCGGGGGTGGTGATTGTCAACCTCATTGGCTAGCATGCGGTGACGACGCTTGAGTTGCTGGCAGGAAAGAAGACTGTTACCCAACCGGTTAGAGTCCTCCAGAAGCTGAAGTTTTTCGCGCACCCAGTCTTTTTCATCCTCCAGATCTCGGAAGAACTGGCGAATCCGCTTCTGTTTAGCTAGGCGTTCACGGCGGTCAGCCATCGGAGCTTCCAATTCGGTCAATCGGATGCGAACTTCCTTGTGAACCTGCTCGAACTCATCTTTGCGGTCAGGATACTGTTCCTTCAACTTTTCAGCGTGAGTCTGCGAAAAAAACGATGACAACATTGCTTACAGATTGAAGTTCACAGGAATTAAACGGAATTCAGCACGTGAGGAAAGTATATACTACTTTGGCAAAAATCTGGAACACACGAGGTCGTGTTCAAAGTTCTCCAATCCATGAAAAGAGCATGAACAAACTAGATAAAGGTGCAGTGGAAAAACTATACTCGCTGACGAGACTCAAATCCGAATTAACAGTAGCCCATCCACGTCGACACCGTTATTAAATTGGCGAAAATCTACAGAGGCTACCTGAGACGAATTAAAAACTCCGCAGTGGAGGAAACTGCATCCCAAATTTACGCAGTTGACCTTGACGAAGCATGGCCGATGGATTTATCCACTGAAGTTTCACTAGGGCAAAGACTTTCCACCGTCAGGACGGCAGCGAGACTATCCAACGGTCTTTTGGGCACATAGATCTTACGTATCGTATGCATTTCATGCTTTATCAAACATGGACTTTAGACTCAGAAACGAATGGAATTGTAAAAGATTACACTATTAAGTGCGTCAAATGTTGGAAGAAGAGTCGAGCAACTACTAGGAGTGAGTCTATTGTAAGCAAAAACTATATAAATCTTACAGCCATATCCTCCAACATCTTGCGCTTGGCAACCAGTTCCTGCTCCTTCTTCTCCTGATCCTTGATCTGCTCATTGAGCTCAACGAGGCCGACCTCCTCCGTAACTTCCTCGGTTGTGGTAACTATCTGGGAGCTGATTTCCGTAATCCACGTGAGCATCGACTTGGCTGTCTCGTCAAAGAGAGCCTCTCTATTCGAGTCGGCCAGCTTGGCACTCTGATCAACGGCCTGAGTGTTTAGATCGTCCCACTGACGACGAAGCACCTCCACACGCGGCTCGATCTGGGCCTGAAGTTCTGGCTGCTCAAGCATAAGTTGTTCGCCAGCCTGGATAACCTTCTCTATCTTGTCTTTGTTGGCATCAAGTTCGCTTTCGAAGGTCTTGAACTTGCTGTAGATCGCTGCAATGCCAAACTGATCTCGAGGGGGCGGAGCGGCCTGCGCAACAATGTTCTTTTCAGCGATCCATTCCTCGACCTGCGAGACGCAACAAAAATAAAAGTGAGTAGTCTCACTGACGACCGTAACCGCTGCCTGATCATTTGGAGAGACAGAACTTACGTCATCAACGTCTTGACAGAAGCCTTGCAGTTGACCTTGTTGAGCCAATAGGGCTGATCGCTCCTGGGCCTTCTGTTTAACTGCAGCTCGTCTGTAAGGAGCGCGAAAGCAATCAGCAAATTGAGTTTCAATTGGCGAAAAACTGACGTGAAATAAAGGGCTGAGTAACGAACCTCTGCTCAAGCTGGTCACATTTTAGTTGAATCTTTTCTGCAGGGAAGACACCACGTGCGGCCAGTTCACGACCCACGGCAATGACATGGTCGATCTTCTCGTCACTGGCCGGGAGAGCGGCCATGAAACTTTCGTGACTCTGAATAGCCTCTTGCAGGGCTTCGGGGGCAGTCTGAAAAGGACGAAGTCTCACTCGTTCTAACACAGGACGCTTATTCGTGCATGCAAGGGTGATGGCAACACAGCTGATAAGATAGTATTACATAATAAACTATCTAACTAGAAAACGGTTCGCCCTTAAGGTGACGTACGCGTTGCGGTAGCGGTGGTTCGACTAGCTAGAGTAATAGCGTGGTCATCCGTCCTCAAAGGCACTTACGTATTTTATGCTCTGACCCATCTTACTGGTCGATTAGTAGTTTGGGATAGTCTAACTTGAAAGTGGTTAGTGACTATGCGTCTAGAACAAAGGTTTACACATACTTTCAGCGAGCTCTACCATACAAAAACCAATACACGCTCCTGACAACCGTGTGCTATCCCAACGGGCAGGAAGACTCCTTAAGCTAAAGCACTCACCGGAACTTCCTTGGAGACGAAATTTTCCTGCTTATTGATAATGACATCCGACTGGATCGCATCGCGGAAGAAGGTCTAGAACACATGGTTAAAAGGGTGATTTAAAACGGAGAAAAGGAAGATAATAAAGCCCTAGGAAAATTCGAAGAGGAGAGGTGCACAAAACGCGTCCTCTCTTGATAGTGAGAAATCGGTCGGGATCTCAAGTCATTTGCCAGAGGCAAATTGGTTTTAGACAACAATTTATAACTGTAATTAAGACAACGTATGTTACATTCATACAAAAACCGCCCAGAAATGAGTACTCATACTAACCTGAGCTTCCAAATCCTGCTTAAGGACTTTTTCACGGTCGTCACACATTTTGTGCAGAGCGTCCCAGTTTTCAGCGATCACGTCCAGACGCTGAGCCAAGTATACATACTGTGGATCAGTTTGGTTTTCTGTAACCTTGCGTCCCATTTCCATCAAGCGGTTGAAATCGTCAGCGTAGCCATCGATCTCCATCCTTACTTGCTCATGGTCTTGGACGAGTTTTTCCGCTTCCTAAAAGTTGGGATAAGTGAGAGTCATGGGTGAGACAGTAAACAAAAATTCAATATGTCTTAACACTATAAAACAGGACATCGCTATGGTGCTGATCTAAGTCACAGTCGAAAATGGTCTGACACAGTTAAGTAAACTAGATTACCGTCAATGTATTAGGAACGTCCTCTGATGCAACGGTGGTCTGCATGCGCCGCAACCACATCTGGAAGTGATCGAAGTCCTGGAGGAACCGTTGTAATTCGCTTGAATCATTGAGCCTGTCATCACGTTCCTTTATCATGTCCTTCAATTCATCCCACAGATCATGAAGTTTCCTCCTCTCCGTCTGAATAACCTGGAGAAAGTACGGGTAAAAAACACTTGGCAACTTGCCTCAGAAGCCTCTGGTTTCGCAGCCTCTAAAAGGTCTGCCTGTTCGTCCACGTAATCAATCTTGGCTTGGATAGCTTGCAGATCACGCTGAAGACCACTTAACCTGCGCTGCAACTGCATAATTCCCTCCAAGTCGTTGCCCAACTCGTCTGTGGACTCGATAAGATGCTCCTTCTCCTTAATCCAATTAGCCGTTTCAGTACATTCAATAAGATACTGGTTGTACTGGTAAGCCAAATCCAACTGACCCTTCTGTTTTTCAACCAAGTCAGCAAGTTCATTCCAGGTGGCGTTTAGTGTGTCTTGGCGGACCACAATTTGTTGGGCGTCAGGATGATCCTTGTCTAGAAGCGACGCAGACAGTTTGTTCACATTGCCAACTTTTTCAGCGTTGCTTGTCATCTCTTTTTCGAAGCACTCAAATCGATGGCGAATAACTTCGAGTTCCTCGATCTCATCGGAAGGACAAAGCGTGGTAAGCAATTTCTCCTTTTCAGTAATCCAGGTCCTAACAGTGTCGGAGACGTCGAAGAGTTTGTACATGGACAAGGCATCCAAAAGGCGTTGCTGTCTAAGCTTAGCAAGCTCTATAGCCTTCGAATAGTTCTTATCTACACCATCGAGGCGTGAAGCAATCAGTCCGCCATCAACATCAGGGTAATCGGAGACCTTGGCAGCTGTAGCATGCAGCTGATTGATGGTGTCGCGGTAGGCCTCGAGGTTCTCCATTAGTTCCTGGTTGATTTTAAGGAGCGACTCGGTGGTTGACATCTTAACACCAACGTCCTCGTTGCTTGCGATACGCTGTTGATCAAGGAGCCAGGCATCAGCATCATCACAATCGGCCATTAATTGGAAGAATTCTTGGGACTCCTGTAGACGCTGTTTACGCTCAGCTGTCTGATCAGCCAACTGGTCCCACAAATCACGCATCTCATCGATGCGTCGTTGTATATTATCCTTTCCGCGGTTGTCCTCCTCAATCAACTTCTTGCCGGCATCCAAACTTGCCTGGAATACGCCATGCCGAGTTTGGCACTCCTCTTCCAGGGCGCGGTGCTTTCTCAGAAGTCGCTCCACAGAGCTGAGATCATGGCCGAGATCCGGACTTGACATCAGCTGGCTCTTCTCTTTTATCCACTCCTTTTCGTCGTCCATGTCCCAGAAGAACTGCCACATCTTGCGCGAGTCGTCGAGGGCATGCTTACGGGTCGCTGCCAGTTCATGCAGTTGGTCGTAAGCTGCGCGCAGGTCCTGCCCGCGCTTTTCAACAACTTCGGGCTCAATAGGCCGATAATCGACATTATCGGGGAAGTTACAGTCAATAAAAACTTGCGCTTGCTCCAGAACATGATTCAGACGCCCGTCGAGGACACGAATATCGGCTTCTAGGAGCCCATGTTTCTGTAATAAGTCCTCAACACCCATGAGGTGCTTGCCGTAGTCTTCGGATTTTAGCCGGTTACCGATTTCATCGATCCAGTCCTGTAGGTATGACATTTCCTGGAAGACGTGCTGCAACTCAAGGCTCAAAGCCAAACAGCTACGTCGTTTGCGGAGCAAATCAAGCAGATTTTGCCACAAGCGAAGGACGGTCTCGCGTCGGGCTTGTATTCTGTCATTATCATAGTAATTCTCAAGCTGCAATTCCTCTGCAACACTAACAACAGCATTGACGCGCTCGGCGTAGGCAGAGATGTCGGTTTCAATGGCCTCATGTTTCTTTGTGGCAGCCTCCACAGCAGCCAGATCAGAGCCGAAATTGTACTGGGTCACAAGACGCTGGTTCTCTGATAGCCAGGCCTCACGCATCCCAGCCTTACGATCAAAGCGAGTGGCTAGTTGGGCAAGCTTCTCTTGGCGGATTAGCTCGTCACGGAGAGCAAGCTCGCGTGCATGTTCAGCCCTTTCGAGGTTCTCCCAGGCCCGATTAATATCGGCAATCGATTTTCCCTCAGGTGGGGTGTAAACTTTCTGATTGTTTGCTCGCATCTTGCTCTGCAAGGTAAACAGCAGAACCTCAAGAGCTCCCTTTTCGGCAAACTTCGGTGGCTTGTCGACAGTCCTATACGTGTTGAAGCCAGCGAGTTGATGTTGGACGTCTGGCAAGGAATTTGCGAAGACCCTGTCGTTTAATAATTCAATGGTATTCTGGATCCAAGTGAGGAGGTCCGTTGTCAGCTGTTCATATTGGTTAGTCAATTCGGAGGACTCGATGGCCTGGTTCACAACTTTCCCTATCCTCTTAGAATGCACACTATCAGCCTTCAGCTTGTTGAAAAAGTGGTAGTACGTCACGACATAGGTTATGATTGATTTTTCATCGGGCTGCTCGACACAAACGTCGGCAGGATCAAGGAGAGGAGTGATGCCCAACTTCTCTTCAGCGACAGAAAATGCGTTCTGAAGATTCTGAAGAGGTGTTGCTTTCGAAAGTTTTGCATAGTCAATCAGATCGGGTCTGTGTTTATGGATCAAGGCGTTGAAAGCCAAACCATCCCGCCATGAGGTCGTGAAGTTTCGAACGTTTACGTTGTTATATCCGGCGGTTTTCATCTGACACCAAAGTAGAAGAGCATCCTTGGCACAACGTGTCTCGCTGGTCTGGTACTCCTCGACAATGATATCCTGAATCTGGAAACGGAGGATAATTGTCCAGATGAGACCGAGGGTGAGGCGCTGGTTCCCATCGACGATATCATGCGCCCCAACGTTTTCCAAGTGGACATGCTGATCACACAAAAAATTCAGGGATTTGTCGACATTTTCGAGACAGTGGATGCGCATTTTTCCGCGGGTGGGTTTTGGCAGTCTCTCGCCAGATAGAATTTCGAGAAGTTTTAACAACACCTTTCCATCTCGCAGGTCAAGGTAAAGATCTTCGATATGGTCGTTCACAACGGCTAAATGCGAATTGACCCATTTGGTGAAAGTTTTCTTTTGAACAATTTCACGCTCATCTATAGCGGGTAAAAGTGGAGTGGACAAGACCTACCTGCTAGTGCCTTAATACGCGAGCGTTCGTAAAGCTTGGCGGTGCTATTGCCGCTTTCGAAATCGTCTTCGTCGGAAGTATAGTTATTGGCCTGAGCGGCCGAATTTTGATCCCAGTGCAGATTCTGGTGCAACGTTTGAATTTCCATAGCTAAATAAATCAGGAAAGACAAGAAATGAGGAGAAACTACAGGTCAAGCGCTATGGAAAGACAGTGTCGAAAACAGTAACAAATGAGACCGCGTCGACTCATGATTTTCTCACTGGCTGGACTTTCAAAATATCCCTACAAGTGCAGATGACAAAAGTTTAAAAAAATTGACTGTAAGTTATCTGACGGTCGCAATGCGACGCCATGGAATAAGACATATAAATAAAGCCGATTCTGTATAAATAGACGTTGGTACCCTTCTATGGCAGTAACATGCTGGGATTTCGTTTACGTTTCAAAATAGCAAAAGCTCGAAGAGACAGATTGATGACTTATGAGCCATCGAACTATTTAGTCAATCGAACATAAGCACTAATGGTAGATCACTTCCCATGTTGGGTAGTCGGACCCTATTTTACATAAATCCAGCGACCTTATGTTTCCGTTTAAAATCGAAATGTAGTGCCTACTTACCAAGGGGAAGTGGAGCTTAATTCGAAGCCAATTACTTTAGGGAGAAACAGCATTAAGGACACGAGAATACCGTCTAAACACCAGGTTTCTGCATAGATGATGCTTAACAGCCTGTTTTACTCATCAATGGTAGAATCAGTTAGCTTAATGGTCTGCCTGGATGACATACTTCAGAATGTATAAACAATCGCTGGCGATGTGTACGGATGAGTGAGCAGCAAATTATACAATGAATGAAACCCTAGGAGTTTCCAAGTGGGAACAATTTTTAGCAAGCCATTTCCGAGACGACAGAGGCTGCGGCAGTGTGTGACAGTGTTGCTCACTACTAAACACCGTTGAGTCAAAATAAAATACTGTGAGAAAGATCAGGCTGAAATGGTCGATAGGGATTTGGCTAGGGACGAAATGACACACGGGACTCCGCCTATAGAACACGGTCACGAGGTCTAGCAACTAATGAACAAACGACGCGGACCAGCAACGGTACTGTCCGCATTTTTTGAGCCAACGACAAGTCCGAGTAACATGCTTTTAAGAGTAAATGTTGCTGAGAAAAATATCCATAAGCGGGATGGGGTGTTTGGCTGTAGGGAACAGTATGCCTGTCAAGGACCTAAATCAAGTAATTCGCGATATCCGGCCACCGTTACTCAAAAGCAACAAAGTGTGGCAAACGATCAGTCGAGAATAAGACGACGGACGAGACACAGGGACTAACTCGCAAATTGTCTAGGCAAAAGGTGGATATACGCTTCCAGATAACTCGTGTCGGCTGACGGGTCATGGTAGCAAAGCCTAGTGGACACTGGCATCCGGATGCATATTCAGATGCTGAAATCTACAAACAAATGCTAATAATGTTTCTAGGAGTTAAAGGACGTAACGGAAGACTCTGAACAAAAGTCTCCACTTTGGAGTAAGACAGCAAAAGGATTACGTAGAATACCTTTCAGCGACACTTCCAACGGCGCAGGAAAAGCGCCATACAGGATCTGGTGTCCATTATCGAAAACAGAGTAGATAAACAAATCGAATATCTCGCAGGAAGTTTTAGTTTATTTTAGATTTGAGGCCAGAATTCAGGATTAACTAAACTTCCCCGAGAGAGTCCACACTATTGGGCAAGTCCATTCGAACAGCAGGGTTTACCATGGAGTTTTGTATATAGGAAGAATGTTATTATCGATAAAGTCAAGGGAGACTGGAATGGCCATTTGGGCATATTAGCCGTCGTTAGCCAGTCATACCCAACCCCGAAGTGTTCGACATTTTTTGCTCGAACTCGCGAACTGCTAGTTAGAAGTCCAAAGCCTGGAACCACTGGACCACGGGCCTGCTGTCCGGACCCGCTTTGCATATATAACCGTATTGCCTTAACGAAATTGTTAGTCAGAGCAGACTGCGTCTATCTCCATATACTGTTTATATAAAATGTTTGTTGCACGAAAGATCCGTTCTTTCGTTCCATCAAAAGGAACTTCTGAGGCCTTCTCTCCACGGTGTATGTGCGTCTCCCATATTCAGAGGAGATGTACATTCCTGGATATCTGCAGCACTCTGATTCCGAAATAAGAATCACCCTTGTGTGAACCTCTATAAAAGCTTCAAATCCCATGCCTCAAAACGCAGGCTCTAATCGGTGCAAAACGCACTTTCCTTCATCAATGCACAGTGGGAGAACGAATTAGGGGACTTATATGCCATGGGATGAACGGACTACTCGTAGCTGCAAAGCTGACTTTGAAGTGACCGCAGTTATGCTTCCACCAAAGAGTTTGGTATGCACATGAATTGTGAAGGCGTTCCACAGTCACTAGAGTATAAAAACTACGAAGCATGTCTGGAGTTAATTTCTTGAGCACAGACAAAGCTGCTTCGGTAACCGCAGAGCCAGCCGCAGGCTTTCGCAAACCAGTGGATCATGTAACCAATTTTCTATTAGGATGCAGACACTAGTTCTCACGCATTTCAACCCGCTACCGCAAATAATTACGCTACCATTTGGAAGTGCCTTATTCTGCCTAGCTAGTGAAAATGTAGACCAAGAGCATATTCCCCAGTACGCAGAGTGAAATTGCTGTCTCAAGTTAGCCTTCGATCTTCCCCTCCGTGATACAGATTAACAAAGCAAGTGGGACAAGATTTTTCTCATTTACTCTTTCGTGTATGCTCTAGGACACCAGAAACCCTGGCATAAACAGTTGTGCACCCTATCGTAGGATAAAATAAAATAGATAAATGATGCTTATTAAAGACCCACCGGGACCCTGTCATATCAGTCAAATAAATTTTTATATGGCTTTTAAACGAGTCAGACAGAAGTCGTACAACATTCAATACATGGTTATAGAATAAGTAGTCCGTTAAGAAAAGTGGTGAGCGAGCACTGAAAAAAACAACACTCTGGAATAAAAAAATGACTGGATTAGCTTTAAAGGAGAAAAGGAAATCTCGCTAATAATAAGACAAAAGTGAGGGCAGGACCAGTCTGCATGTAGCAGTGTATAGCGAATTATAAACGGACATCGTCAGGGCAGAAATAAATGTCAGCCATCTGGGGTAAGTATGCAGGCCAGACAGGACCGTCCTGCATGCGGTATTGTATAAGGGCTTCAAAACGGACGTCGTCAGGGCGGAATTCATACACCGGATGAGACTATTCGCGTCAAAGAGGCCAGACGAGGGGAAAACAGACGCGATCGGCCACAGTCCACTTCGAACCCAACCGAGGAGTGGGGAAGGGAAACACGACCAAGCTACTAGTAGACAGCGAATACAGAGGGTTCTGCCGTGAGCGTCGACAGACCGCTTGCTGTCGGAATGAGGAGATGACATCAAGAACCGCGAAAATCGTCGCTAGGGGGGAGGAGTGATAGCAGTGGATTTAGTAGTCAATTCAAAACAGGGGGTTCCAAAGATATGAGTGAGGGTTTCCACTTGATCTACCACTAAGTTCCAGGAGGACCCTTCTCAAAGTCAAGAAGCTGAGTGCTCGGGAATAAAACGGCCAATAGTGACTTTATACTTTCCGGTGTAAGGTGTTTGCGTAATTTCGATTTGAATACCGACAATTTAGGCGATGACCTAATGTCTGGGGAAGATTATTCCAAAGGAAGGCATATTTGGAAGCAAAGAAGATGGAGTGCTTTTATGTAATGCAAAGCGCGGCGGAATCACCATGCAGGAGTTGCGCGTGGCATGAGACCGATTTCTCGGAGTAAGATTGTCAACGAGCGGAATATTGGAGCTAGATTTAATGCGAAAAAGAAAGCAAAGACCAGCTTCGAGTCTTATAACTCACAAAAACTTAATGTTCGCCAGCTGGCATCTCTGAGTATAAGAAGTACCGGATGCGACTTAAGAGAACGATTTCCAGGTGAAAACTCCCTGAACATTTTCGATTCTACTACGGTCCCAGGCATTCCTTAAACCAGAGAAAGGACAGCCGTATTCGAGGACTGGAAGAACAAACAGTTGATAAAGTCTTAGCTTCATTTCTGAAAGGAAAAATTATGCGATATGAACCGATGTATCCGTGCGGCTCTGGCAGAGATTCTATCTGCATGAGATGATAAAAAAAGTTTATTTTTACAATGTAAACCTAGGCCCTTTATGGTTAAGCATTCCGAGAGTGTGTTATTCTGGAAAATTATGGGACCAGGAAGTTTGGCAGCGCCAAAGGACATGAAACTGCACTTGACTGATGAAAACTCCATCTGTCATGTTGAACCTCATCTGCTTAAGCGTAGTAAATCGGCGCTAATTTCTTCAACACAAATATTTACGGTGTTCTTAGAATGTGAGTAAACACACTCCAGGTTATCAGCATAAATAAAAGTTTGCGAATTTCTGATTTCAGTCGAAATATCATTAATTCGAAGGAGGAAGAGTAGCGGACCCTGAACCGTGTCTTGAAGTACTCCACTCTTGATCGAGTGAGATGTCGAGGAGCTATTACCGACCATGACTTTCTGATATCGGTTGGAGAAATAGGACCAGAGGAAGTCGGGTGGAGGAGACCGGGTGCCGAAAACTTCCAATTTTACTAAAAGACGTCTATGGGACAACTTTTCGAAGGCTTTACTATGATCAAAGTAGATAACTACCACTGACTGCTGATCACTACGAAGAGAAGTGATTAGATTACGAAATGCCAAGTGGCAAGTTTCGCAGGGTTGTTTAGGTCAAAACACATGCTGATTAGAGCGCATAAGCCGATTAGCTAGACAAAAGTCAAGAATTTCATTGAAAATTATCCTTTCAAGAAGTTTTGCTAGAGACTGTGTTTTGTGTGCGCCCCGACAGTTATTGGCATCGGACCGACATCCAGACTTGAAAACAGGAATGATAATTGACGTCTTCCATGTTTCAAAAAAATCCTTTTGAAATATAGACAGAGAATAAGTGACTAAAGAAAATGGCCAGTTCGGATGCCTGTTTAATAGTCGAACTGAGAATCCCGTCCGTTCCTGGGCAGTGTGGGTTATTCAGACGACTTATGTGTTTCTTAATGAGATCTGAGGAGACGTCGATTGTACTCAGTGTCCTTTCTGAAAGTGAACGAAAGAAAGTGACTGTTTTTGGACTCAGTATTAAGGTGCTTTGCAAGGAAAGCACTAAAGAACTCCGCCTTGTCAGTGTCATCCATGAGGAAGTGTTTGTTATCGTTTAGCAGGGATGGAAGTTCGTGACCACGGTTTGAGGCGAACCGATGACGGAAGATGTTAGAGACGGATTTGCAGGGTTCGTATCACGGAGGGCAAGTTATTCCCTTTGCTTGTCGCGCTCTTGGCGCATGCTTGAGGCCGTTTCGAAAATCTCTGATTCTAAGATGAACGGATAAAGAGGTGGTGGGTAGGTCACGCAGCTGCCGTCTCAACGTTTTTAGTCTGCTGCGAATAAAATGAGGAATAAGGGAATCTTAAGAATTAGACCTCTCAGTCAGTCAGTCAGTGTATTTGAGGGAAATAGGCTTACGCCTCTGAACTCCCTATTTGTACATAAAAAATCGATAAATTAGCAGAATGTGAGGGAATTACAGCAGTAAGTGTATGCAGGCATTGATTCACATATGTCACTGGTCTCATGGCTAAAAAGTCACATAGTCCGCTTGGTGCTGTAGCATATGTCTGCCAAGTCTACATTTAAATGTTGCCACAGATTGAGACATAACAACCGTCTCGGGCAGATTATTCCACGGTTCCACGACACGGTTGGAGAAGAAATATTTTCTCACATTCAATCTACCCTGGGGCACACGTAGCTTTAAGGGATGTCCCAGGAGGTTAGTTGTTGTGGCGAGTTGGAAAAATTCATCGCACCGAAGGACGCAGTCCAAGCCACGCACGATACGGAAAGTTTGTATCAAGTCTCCGCGCAACTGCCTATAACTCAGAGGATAGAGACTAAGGTTAGTTAAGCGGATCTCGTATGGCAGTGCACTTTGACCTCTTACTAATTTTGTGGCTCACCTCTGCACCCTTTCGAGCAGATTGTAATCCTGATGTGTCCATGGTCTCCAGGCCTGAATTGCATATTCGATGTGCGGCCTTACAAACGTGCCGAAGACTTTGGAGAAGCAGTCTTCATCGAAAACTGCGAATGCCCGCTTGATAGCATATAGCATTGAAGTTGCGGCCTTGGCCGCCTTACAACATTGCGTAGCAGGCTTAAGGCTGTCTGCAATCCAGACTCCGAGATCTTTCTGTGTTTCTGCTTCTCGAAATGATATTCCGTTCAGATGGTATTGCCGCGTACTAGGAGTCTGATTTCCGAGGCGCAGTATGGTACATTTGGTCAAATTGAAGGACAAGAGCCATCTGCGGGACCACTCGTCCAATCGACAAAGATTTTCTTGGAAGTTGGTCTCATCGGCAGCATTCTGGATAACTTTCCAGATTTTTATGTCATCCGTAAACATGGCGTTATCACAGTCCAACCCATCTACACAATCATTGATGAACAAGAGAAAGAGGGTTGGTCCCAGCACCGAGCCTTGTGGGACTCCACTCTCTATGAATGTGCACCTTGATTGCTGTCTTTCTACGCAGACAATTTGGGAACGGCTGACGAGGAAGTTCTCGATCCATTTGAGAAGTTTGCCGCCGACGCCCATTATTCTCAACTTGTGCAGGAGACGTTGGTGCGGGACACTGTCGAACTCCTTCCGGAAATTAATATAGGCCACGTGCACTGTGTGTTTAGCGTCCAGTGCTCTTGTCCAACCTTGCATTGTATATAGTAAGTTCGTTACACATGATCTTCCCCTACGGAAACCATATTGTGCATTGGACAAGAGGTTGTGGGTTTCCAAGTAAGCCATCAACTCCTTTTTGATGGTTTTCTCCATCACTTTGCAGCAGATTGATGTCAGACTGGCGGGTCTGTAGTTCGTTGCAAGAGCACGACTACCGCTTTTGTAAAGGTGTGTAATGTGGGCCGTCTTCCAGTCTGTGGGAAGGATTCCAGCATCGAACGATTCCTGGCACAGAAAGGATAGTGGTTTGGCCAGCACTCGGGCAAGCTCGAAAAGCAGCTTTGCTGGGATCTCGTCCGGACCGGGAGATTTAAATTTCTTCAAGCTTTTTAGTTCTTCCAAAATCGTTGATTCTCGAAACACGATATCTTCGATAGTGGGATCTCCCGTGTTCTCGGAACTAGTGGGAATAAAGTCTGCTTCTCTTGTGAAAACGGATTGGAAAAATTGAGAAAAATGCTCAGCTTTATTTTTACTGTCCGATATCTCCAAACCGTCATCATTCCTCATGACAGGAATGGGATTCCTGTTACGTGTGCTCTTCCGCAAATAGCTGTAGAGCAATTTCGGATTTTTAACGGCTCGGTGAAGCAAATTGCTCTCAAAATCCCGTCGCCTCTTGAAAATCAGGCTTTGCACCTTATTTCTTTGAAATTTATATCTACGCGGCACAAACTCTAGGGATGTCCTTGGAAACATTGGACATGACGTCACGATGAATAGTTGCATCGCTACAGGATAGAAAGCCACACCAATCCAGTGATCCGATATAGTTATTCATTAAGTCGTTATGTACGCAATCGTACTTATTGAAGAGCGCACCAGTTGAGACCACTTAGAAAAATGTACACTATCTTGGAAGGGCTGGAATCTAGGTGGACAGATATTAGAAAGTCAGTTTGTTTCAGGACGGTTAAAATCCCCGGTGATTATTTTAATATCGAAAGCAGCTTCCGAAATTAATTTAAAGATTTCACAGTGTTATGAATCATCGTTAGTTACGAAGTTTAGGGGATTGTAGATAGAGCCAATAATTGCCTTTCTTTGCGGCAAGAGAATAGCAGATGCAAATCAGAAGTTTCCCGTGAATGAGAAAACATCCAGGTAATAGGGAGAGTGCTTTAGGTAAGATCTAAACTAAAGAAGACAACCGTCTCCACGCCTATTCGTGCGGTCTTGACGGAAAGTATCGAAGTCATCTATGAGAAGGGCAGAGCCAGGAATTAGAGAATGGGTCCAAGATTTTGCTATACACATAGTATCCGGCGTCATTTCGAGAGTGATGGCTCTGATTTGGGCCATCGTGTTTATAACAGATATGGCATTCAATAATATTATATCCAATGTATTTCGAACAGCAAGCCAATTGTCGACGGTATTTAGAAAAAATATGGAGCCGGATATGTGAGCTGTGAATTAACGAGGCTTGGAGAAAGAGTATCCGTTAATCTAGAGTTATTGACGTAGAGGGAGTCATCAAGAGAAGGCTGGGCAGAATACCTATAGGAGGTGGGGATCTAGTTTTCAAACAGTGGAATGCTAAGCGAGTTGGAACAGGGATAGGCTTATTGGTAGTTTTGTTGTGCAGGAGGAGGAGGAGGAGGAGGAGGAGAAGGAGGACGAGGACGAGGACAACGACGAGGAAGGGGAACCTAGAAGGAAGGTAGAGGCTAGTGGGGGAGGGTAGGCAGTTATAAGGATAAGAGAGTGGGAGACCACGTCAAGGTTGGAAGTCAAATGAGTTGGGTTGACTTACGTGAGAGAAGATGGTCTTAAATGGTGGGAATCCTGAACTAGGTTGAGGGGTAAATGAATCATGGCAATTCATGTATGAATTATTTACTGGATATATAGTAGGGCTTTGGTAAGTAACCGGTACGCAGGACAAAGAATTATTAGGGGATATAACTGGAGCTGCGGCGTTTTAGATGAGCTGGGCTGTAAAGACTTGGTAGATCTAAAGGAAGACGGAATACCCCTAAATGGAATTGTACTACCTTTTTCGGGCCTGAGTCCGATTCAGGATGATAGGAATTACTGCCTGTAGACAGGAGGAGACACTAAAAGAACAGTTCAGTTCAGTTCAGTTTATTGAGGGAAATAGGCGTAAGCCTTTGAGTACCCTATTCGCAACGTAAAAAAATTTGTAGTATACAGATAAACGTTCTGGGCTGAAATAGCTCAAACACGCCCATGATGGTAGGACAGAAAGAGAACGAGTTACAGGGGGTGAGCTCTACTTCTCACCGCTCTTGGTCATTTCGGAACATAAATATGTCCAGATTCCTTTTAAAACTTTGTATAGATGGTGACATTACAACAGCTGCGGGAAGGGCATTCCATGGTTTGACCACTGGAACAGAGAAGGAGAACTTCCGCACATCCAGCCTTGCCTGCTGATTGCGCAGTTTTAGCGGGTGTTCTCGGAGGTTGGTCGTGGTAGCAAATTCAAATAAGTCCTCGAAGGCCAGACTGCAATCCAACCCCTTAACAATGCGGAAGGCTTGCAAGAGATCCCCGCGAAGTTGCCTGTAACTCAAAGGAAAACGGTCTAGATTTACTAGGCGGGTGGCATAAGGAAAGGAGCTTTGACCCCTAACCATCTTCGTGGCTGTCCTCTGGACTCTTTCGAGGCAGTTTTAATCCTCAACCGCCCACGGCCTCCAGCCTTGTATCCCGTACTCCAAATGCGGTCGGACGAGTGTTCCGAATGTCTTTGAGAAAACATCTTCGTCAAAGTCCATAAACGCACGCTTGATGGCGTACAGTACGAATATTGCCGTTTTTGCCACTCTCGAGAAGTGGGCAGATGGCTTTAAGGAACTGGTCTTCAGCACACAGAGGTCATTTTGGGCTTCGACCTCGGGTAAGGCTGCACCGCCCAGAAAGTAGTCTCTTGTGCTGGCGGATTTGGCTGTGTTGCCCAGGCGAAGTATGCTACATTTGGCAACGTTGAACCGCAGGAGCCAACGGTTTGACCACTCCTCCAACCGATTCAGGTTCATCTGCAGTCTGTCTTCGTCGGCAGGACCCCGAATTTCATTCCATATCTTCATGTCATCGGCAAACCTTGCTAATTCGCAGTCTAGAGCTCTTGCGGCATCGTCCACGTAGATAAGGAACAAAATGGGCCCCAGTACTGAACCCTGGGGGACACCACTCTCGACCATAGCAGGGTCTGATTTTCCCCGACCGATGCAGACAACCTGGTGTCGACCCAAAAGGAAGTTTTCAATCCATTTAAGGAAGTTGCCACTGATCCCTATTTTTTAAGTTTATGTAAGAGCCTCTGCTGTGGCACAGTGTCTAACGCTTTCTGGAAGTCGATGAAGGCTATGTGGACCGCGTGGCTGTCGTCGAGAGCTCGGGTCCAGCTCTGGAGAGGTTGCAGCAAGTTTATCGTGCAGGATCTTCCCTTTCGGAACCCATGTTGGCATTTCGATACCAGGCCGTGAACTCCCAGGAAATGCATCAGTTCACTCTTTATGATCCTTTCCATAACTTTGCAGAGAATGCATGTCAAACCTATGGGCCTGTAATTTGTCGTTGCTGCCCTGTTACCTCCTTTGTGTAGCGGAGTAATATGGGCCAGCTTCCAATCAATAGGAAGTGTTCCAGTGTCAAATGACGTTTGAAAGAGCATCGACAAAGGCACAGAGAGCTCACTGGCAAGTTCCTTGTGAAGCTTGGGTGGAATCTCGTCTGGTCCTGGCGACTTCGATTCGTTCAATGCTTCTAACTCTTTTCGAACAATGGCTTCTGAGAAGAGTATATCACTGACGCTTGGGGTCGGCAGTTCTTCTGTGGAGGGAGGAAGGAACCTTGTCTCGTTTGTGTAGACTGATGGGAAGAACTGTGAAAAATACGCAGCTTTAGCCCTACTATCAGCAATCTCAACGCCATCAGTAGTCCTTATTAATGGGATTTGATGCCTGCTTCTTGTACTTCGTCGGAGGTAATTGCAGAGTAATTTTGGGTTGTGCGTTGTCTTTTGTAGCAAGTTCTTCTCGAATTCCCGTCGCGTCTTCATGATCAGGTTCCTCAATTTGTTCCTCCGTGTCTTGTAGGTGTTAAAATATTCAAATTGCCCAGTGACGCTGTATTTTCTCCACAATTTGTGCTTCCTGTTGATTTATTTCTTGAGGTTACTATTTAGCCACCCAGGGCGTTTATTCAGTCTTACACTTGTCAGTGTGCAGTGGTTGTTGATAAGCTGCAGAAGGACATTCTTGAACAGCTCCCAGTCATCGCTGGCATTTCCCGTAAACAATGAGCCCCAGTCGATACCGGATAAGTCTGCCCTCATCTGATTGAAGTCGCCTCGCCAAACATTCCGTCTTTTTTGGTCTGGAGAATGCGAAATGGAGAATAACGAATAATCTCACATAAGCACTACGTGATCATTTCGGCCAAGAGGCGGCATGGGGGTGATCTCGTGTATGCTGTCTGGTGTTTTCGTAAAAACCAGATCAAGGCAGTTTGCCCTTTGTCCTTCACGTGTTCTCGTTGGGAACATTACATGTTGTGTGAGGGACGCCTTTAATGTTTTGTTCAGCAGACGGTAATCGAATGACGATTTTGGACCTGACGCTTTGAGGGTATTCCAGTTTGTTCCTGGAGCGTTGAAGTCACCCATGATCATGATGTTAGGTCGACTGGAAAATTTCTCCAACTGCTCCAATAGTTGAGTGTCTGCGATTTGGTCTGTCCTAGGTGGTCGGTAGACAGTGAGGACATCGAGACACGGGAACCGATAGCCTTGATGGTCAATCAAATAGCTTCCGTGCCGCACGCAAACTTGGTTGTGTTTTCCGACACTGCCAGGCCTTCATTTACATACACAACTATACCACCGCCCTGACGATGTTCCCTGTCCCTCCGATAAATTTGGTATCCGGACAAGGCTACTTCACTATCGCTAGTATTTCCGGACAGCCAGGTCTCGGTTACTGCTAAAGCATCTGGAGAAAGCTCGGCAAGGCAAAGTTTTAGCTCTCCTAGTTTCGATATGAGGCTTTGGGCATTCGTGTACAAGCACCTCAGTTTTACACTAGCCGAATTTCCCGTTGCATTTGTTACTGTTTCGAGCATTACTCCGTTATCTCGAACGCCATATTCTCTGGGCTGATGGGTACCATTTATATGCATTGCTTCAGTCAGATCACTGGACATTATTCGTTTACTTGTGTTGCCGCCCTGAGTAGGTGGTGCAACGAAGGTATCTGTATTAGCTGAGTAGGTGCCGTCGTTCTTAGTCTTACAGGCTGGTTCCACTGAAACGGTATATATTTCTGAATTACCTTCCCTTTGGAGATAGCCAGATTGTGTTCGCCATCCTTCAGTCTTGATTTTAATTCCAAGACAAGTTCCCGGCGTTTCAGCCGTTCCGCTGGTGAATAGTCCGGTTGAAAAAAACCTGTTTGTCTATGTTTCTGAGGTCGGTTTTTTAGAGAGGACCAATATGATTTGGTCTTTGTTCTCCAGCATAATTTTGAGCGGGCGAGGTGGTTGTACTACCGTGCTGTCTTCACTCCTTTTTCCTATCCGGAATGCTTTCAGAACTCCTATTTCCATGTCTGTCTGGAGTAACTGATTAAGTAGACCATGAAAAGAAGCAAGGTCCTCTGAGACACGGTCTTCAGGTCTGACTGTATTCGATTCCGACAAACCCTGAATACCAAACACTGCTGACGAGCACGGTCCTCCTTACTTTGTCTTTCCGGAGAACTCGCTGCATGTGAGAGAGGACGATTTATGGAGTCGTCGCTTGGACGCACACTTTTGCTCTCTACCGACTGTCCGGAGTAGCCCATAAGGTCTGGCTGTGACTTCAGACTACCGTCATGGCGTTTTCCTCTCCCCTCTACACATGGGTTCATGTCTTCGCATTCAGATACGTGCTCTGTAGTGCGCTCGGGGTGGTTTTCAGAACAAGAGGGCAGCAGTAGACTGGATGACCCAGGTATATCGTCTCCAGGCAGAAGCGAATTCCCCTCACTCACAGCAAGAGGCTTAGACGAGGTAGCTTCTGCGCCAGGTAATTTTTGTGTGACATCGCTTAAGACATCTTGCGTGGGAATCGAGTCTGCCCTTATCGGCGGCTTCGTTCTCGTTGTCCTGCTGTTACTGGCGTCCGCGGTTTTGGCTACTGAGTTGCTACTAGTGATTGGAGATGTCCCCGAGGAGATATTTTTGGCGTTTTTTGCGTTTTGCTCTTCGTTTTCGGGCCTCTAACACTGGACACATTCTGGTCGTCTAGGATCTGCTTCACGAGCGTCCTTAAATCAGCAAGCTACTTTTCGAGTTGTTCTACTTTGATTTGGATACCTGCTCACCCCACACAAGGCCCATCTTCGTACCTCACGCTTTTTGTGGTAATTACGCTTTTTGCACGCTTTGCTGGCCGTTGGCTGAAAGCGCAGGTAGAGCGAGCACAGGTTCTGGACCAGTTCTACTGGACAGGCTATTTCTATCTTTGTTATGTCTTCAATTAATCATGCAATCAAAATCTTTCATGAACAATATGCACGTAGATGCGTTGGAAATTTGCCCCATTAATCTGATTTCGTGCATGTAAGGCACGTTGCACAAAAAGAGCAAGTGTGCAGCATTAGGATGCACTCTCAGTTATTTTAACATATAGTAATGTACATTGAAGCAAAATGAGTTCTTTAATTGTCGTCGTAGGAGCTCGTAATCGTTGCTTTGCGGACATCAGGTCGTCAAGAATCACGGTTCTAAATTCTGTTAGAGAGTCAGTGTTATTAATGGCCGCGTCATTTGGGGTCGCGTGCAAACGCAACTGGAAACTTCTATGTAAGAAACCTACACGAACTTGGCCTTTTTGTCCGCTTATTTCAAATACGAACACAAACCAGATTTTCTTAGATTGGAACAAGTAGTAGCCGGCCTATCTCATGCAGTGTTGACCGAAATTCCAGAATAAGCTTCCGATTTGCTTTGATTGGACCCCGACAGGACTTTAAGAAAAAATTACGATTATTACTACTTGAGTGGTGTTGTAATGTTAAGAACCGTACAGCATAATGCCAAGTTATTTCAGTCACATTTTTGCTTGTTTATCGATTTTTTATGTACAAATAGGGAGTTCAAAGGCGTAAGCCTATTTCCCTCAAATACACTGACTGACTGACTGACGTCGGGGTGCCGCTTTTTGAAGGAGCTTCCTTTCGGCTGTCTGAAAAAACTACAGCATATAAAAGGACCACTTGCTCAATAGACATTTTTTGCATTTATTTACGATGTCCGCATAAGTTCAAATGGATTTTATGTAAAACATGCACAAAATGCTCTTTGTTGTACTCCTTGGACAGTTAATTACACCTTTTTAAATTCTGTACCTGAAGAAAGGGTATTTTCAGTTTTTAAAAGACTTCTTGTTGTGAGGTTGTTCTAAGACTATGAACTGCCCAATCATGAATCATCGTGCCAGTACATTTGTTAATACTGCTTATAAAATACATAAACAACACGGCCCATATTCCTTGCAAAATGTATGAGTCCAGTATGGCGTTTTCTTAATAAATTTTAGAAATGTGGGATTTTCCTATCACGGAAAATATACAGTTTGTAGTTCGGAAAGCTTTAGTGCAAGTGTGATGGCCAGTCGGTTTCCAAATCATTCGAGAATATAAACAGCCTTCTCAAACCGAAAGGCACCTTCTTTTCCTGCAAAAAATTTAACCAAAATATAATCTGTTACCAACTGAACACAAGAAAGGATATTTTAACGCGTATTTTCTATAAAATATAGCTGAAAATGTGAGCACGTCGAAACCTAATGGGAAAAGTTCATATGCTCTGAATGGTCTTTTTACATAGTGTATACACTCTATAATACTTCCAGCCGTCTGCAATAACTATAGTATTTGCAAACGACTGGAAGGAAACCCATTCAAAAGTCGACGTCCTGAATTCACTGAAATATCTTGGGTTTATGCTGCATGATAATCAGTATCACAACGTTACTTAAGGAAGCTTTTCGGGTCGGAAATACATTTCGGAATTTCGGTTAACATTTCATGAGATAGGTCGGTTTCTGTAGCTTTGTAGATGGTCTAATACCGTCCACAAACACGGGACAGTTATTCGAATCCAAGACAGGCCATTTATATGTAGGAGAAAGAGTAGGGCTTTTTTAATCGAGCATTGAGGAATGCCACTGTTAAGGAGGAAACTGGATGACGCGCATTCCCACTATGGATGCCAAAACTCGCATTGAAATGTAAACTGTTACTTTATTGATTGTAGTTATTGCTAAACCATAGGGCAACGAACATATTGTAATATCCTTCGAGCATTCTATGGTGTCCCAGTCTAAATCCCTAAAAAACTGGAAACAAAGATCTGGGAGGGAGATTTTCTAGCATGCGAAGGCAAGTCTTAGCAAAATCGTGAACAGTTATTCACACTGCCGGGAACTGACAACGAATAGTGTAGTAAAATATTGTGGTCTCCGGAATCGATGACTAAAAGGGGCCAAGATGAAGAGATAAGCATACAAGACAGCAATATATAAAACCAGCATCTAAGCCCTATGAAAATATCAGCACCTCCAACTGATCTTCACGGTTCTGCTTAGTCTTGTTGGGCACTTTCCAATGCACCATTACGTCAACACGATTTATCCACTCCCATACTACAAAGGACCAATGTCGCCATAAATGAAAAGATGCTTTCAATCGGTCCACACTGCAATACCATGTTGCCGTTCAGTTTGGGACTAGCGGTCACACTCCTGTTCACTCCAGCAAAAATGGCACCAAGATTCAGAAGGCAACGACACAGTATGTATAACAGTACCGGCATGCCACGACAGCAACTTCAGATGCTAACTGCCCATCGTTCCGGTCCATCGCAGTGCCTTTGGAGAACCAATGTCTCGAACCCCAGTCAACACACATCACTGTCCCAACACTGTCCCAAACCTATTTGGCGCACACACCGAAACATTGCGTGAACCCACTCAACTGCATGTGTATGTACATTTGTAATCAACAGAACACCAGGAATCACGTTTTCAGCAGTCATTCAGTGCAATGCACGAGAACAGTAATGTAGAATGGAACATCGTATGTAGGCGTGTGCGTCTCCCATTTACGAGTTCTTGTGAGGCCTGGATCATGCGGAATTCTGGAGCAGCATATGTGTTGCATGCAGAAATGAAGGCTTTAACGACACGTCGTTCATTAGAACCAATCTTTACCCCAGTAAGCCCAACTCGAACTTTCCATTGACATGGGAAAGGGGAAGGAGATTGAGGCTGATTCAACCCACCTCGCCAGCACCATCCCCACACTACTAGCAATAAAATGTGTTTTAATTACGATGAATTAAAATTTACAGTTTTGACGATTGTCCATTGAGGAGACAAGCCAGTCTTATTGTGGAACGAGCACTCGATTGTAAAGGCTCCTCCTTAATACAGCCCTCGTGGTGACTATCCTAGCGAGACATCCGATACTTCTATTCGAAGACTGTTATGTATACAGTTAAGGACTAAGGCGTGTCTGCGCACGCGAATGATTTTTTTCAAGCCAGGTAAATCTACTCGTCTTCCCTTATCTTCACTAGACCTGACCTTGCCTTGCCACAGGGATACAGGGAACGCAGATAGGCTGTGGAGAGATATGTGCTGTGAAAGTCACTACCATCCCATTTCCGGGACAGCGGTAGTCTTCATCATTTGTGATGGATGGGCTGTCAGTAACCTCCTTATGCAGTTCATTCCACGTATTTTTAACCTTCTGCTTATGTGTCATCTGGCCTGTCCGGTAGTGTACATGCTGCCGGCAAAGCAGTGCGGAACTGCTACGGATACGAAGAACATAGCTGTGTTGGAAGGGTAGATCACAGCCGAAGTCGTATGTCGTACCTACTGGTTTCATGTTTGTGAAGTTCTCTGCAGTCGTCTGCGTGTGAGGGTGGAAGAATTGAGCATTACCAGGCCCATCATGGTTTTGATATCATGAAACGAATGAAAAAACGTATTGCTCGTTGGCAAACATTTTGAAAACATCAGCAATAGCTCCAGTGTCACACGACTCAGATAAAAAGAAGGAAGAGCCGAAACTTTGTCCGGCTCTGACGCTCTTTTCTACCCAGATGTTCCTGTCCGATGCCAGCTTTGACTGCATATCGTACAATTCAGACAAAGCAAGTTGGAGGCTAGTTCTGAAGTGTGCACCGGAAGGGCTTGGTTCTAAGGAGATCGGAAGGCCATATTGGCATTCCAATCAGTTTCACTGACTGTGTGCAAAAGGAACTTTCAACATCGACGTTTCTCTTATAAACCAAAATGAAGTCACTGACTTGCCTGGCTGATGGATAGGTTGTCACCTTGATGACCTTCCTACTCAAGGACCATTCGTCAAACGTTTGCAACTTAATAAAATCACGCTGCCTACCTGAAGAATATTGTACAGCGGAGTCCGATTAGCCCGACTACCTGTTAACTGAGTCGGCCGTTTCTTCCCGTCATAGACTGCAGGATAGAAACAAAGAACATTTATTACTTGGAATTTACTTCCCTTATTAGGACGTCGAATCCGCCTAGTTGCACTAGCGATATTCCATGTCAAAATTCATAAAGGCAGGGCCAGGGAAGTAGCCCGCATTTTGGCTAGACAGCAAGGCGGTCCGCTGGTCAGCATTTCAGCAGAAGATCTCATCTGGGGTAACAGCGCGTGGAGCTAAGCGAGCTCGCCAACGAGATGCCGACAATGGTGACGCGTCGTCCGGAGGAATGACCCGGCAGCCGAGGGCGACCAAAGCAGGAGTGAATTGTGCGGTGGCGGGTGTCTGAGGGAGGGCGGGAAGAACGAGGTTAGCGGCCTAGACGCCTATTGTCCACTGATTGACTTAAGCCAATGTTAGTCGGTTTGCTCGCACTTTTGCGTCACAAGTCGCTCTCTCACTACCAAGGCTCAAAAGAAAAATTGTCCTACGGGACCCAATGAGGAACCGACAGTTAAATATCATTTATTGCCGGATGGCGCCGAAATTAGGCATGTCGAGGTCTATAATCATACGTATGATTAGATAGGAAAGCGGGGAATTAACGTTCCTAGAAGGACAATGAAGAAGCATGTGAAAAAAGGAGCGAGAATAGATGGACTCTGACGTTGGGTGACGGTCTAAACCAGTCGTTCTTCATTATAGTTTCAGATATTTGGGTCAGCCGCTTACTTGCCCTAGAGCGTTGAAGCCAGATGCGAACCCAGTAATCTGCTTCCCTTGAATTTCTGTGGACTGGGTCAACGTGTTTCGAAACTGAGCAAGTACTAAAAAGATCGCTTAGAGTTATTTGATATCAAACGCTGACTAATAGTGGTCAGTATCAAAACTATGTAAAACTTCCGACATTTCCACAAAAGGTCTATAGAGGTATATGCGGATTTACGAGTTGATTCACTTCTTACCGTTTTTGGTCGCTTGACCTTTCATTCTTATTTCCCTTCTACTACATTGAGCGTATGGGTTTAACAGTCACTAAACCAGTTACTTAATTTACTGTGGTAGCAACATTAATTCTGATGTCACCCACTAGTGTTGTTTCAACGGTCGTTAAGTTGGTTTACGGGACAAAAGCACTAGAAAGTGTATAATTTAACACTTCTATTCTGCACTACAGTTGCAGTTAGGGTTACCCTGGTGAATGTTAAGCGGTAGAGTCGACCGGCCGTGGCAATAAAGTCGATATTTCTGAGAAAAGTTAACTTTCCCGAGATGTCGCATAGCCTGAATAATGGTTCTTTGGCGAGCGTAGACAAATGTCTAAAGAGGTGCTAGTTACTTCGACTGGGCAGGCTGCCTACAAGGGTTCGCCCTGACAATTTCTACTTCATAAGCTGTTCTTGCTTCAATTTATTGACAGCTACTACTCGCTATTACCGTACGTTTTCGGCGTCTGGTGTGCGTGCACAAGTATCAGATGTGACATTTTGTACTGATGACGTGTCTTTGAAAAGTTATTTGTCTAGAAAAGAGTCCTCTTTAGATCAAGATGTGCAATATAACTCATGAGGGAAAAGTTAGGAAACGAGCAACCTAACTGAATGCCAGATTTATCAGTTTTAATTAGAAACCTTTTTCGGAAAGCAAACGATCGTCGTGCGAGACTTCTCATCACAGGGTCTAAAGGGCTTCTCAAATTTTAGCCACAGGCAATAGTCCATGGGAACTGCTCTGCGCAAAGCGCATGGGAGAGTAAGTAAGGGGTTTTCGCAGTGTCACACATCGCAGTACTATAAAAAGACGCAAACAGCATTACGTTCCTGTATTTTATGGTGTCAACTTGAGATTCTGGCACAGTTTCAGTAGCTAGTACATGCAGTCCGTGTAGGCACTTCTGAGAGGAGGCGATGTGTCATTGTCTAGGATCCATTGTCTAGCTTGCAGTTTTAAATAACTCCGTTTTCACTCTACACTGAATTGGAAATGGAGCCAGTGTCTGGAAATATCGCTTTGGTGCTTAATCCGGCTGAGGAGCCTGCCGATGCTGTCGGCTGACACTCCAGAATTGACTTTTGTATCCATTTAGTCTCTTCAATGGGTATGGTTAAACGTGCCCTCCTAGTACCGTACTGTACAATTGTCCGACGATTATCTCCATCACGTTCAATTCTCGGGGCAGTTTACCGCCGCCAGTAACCTAAACTCTACTCCCACCACCCTACTAGCGCCAAGCATCGAGGAAAACGCACACAATTGTGGAGTAGAGCGTAAAGTTTTGTCCGAACTTGAGTGATCTGCGTGAAACTAAACTGTTTTCGGTCCAGCATTTTACGTCAAGAAAATCATTGTGTCGTTATACTCATCCCAAACCAAAGGCTACGCTAAGTCGGGTGGTGGCCAACGCAGGACAAAACACCTGATATTAAAAACTCACGAATATCTTAGCCACACAGGCAGGTGCAAACCAAGCAGAGATGCATATGTACGCTCATGTCGGAGCGCCGGCATTCGAAAACAAGTTAACCCAAAATGCAGGGAATTCTTACAATTCTACGTGTATAAAGAGAGCAACCTCGTAAATTTCGGACATTGGTAGGATTATAGACTACTATACATTGCCTCAGAGTGAAAAGGCCGACTAATTATAAAGGCTTTCCCGAAGAATCGTTTAACAAGGCAGGCAACAGGCTTTTAGGGTTTGGAGAGACTAAAATATAACTTCGTCCATAGTAACGTGTTCTGATGTGTCATCTGCACGTTAAGAACAAGAAGTCTGCATGCAAGAAGAGTGACCGAGATATTTCAAAGCGCCTTATCGCAAGAAAACATATGGTACTCGGTGAAATTCAGGAATGTACTTTTGTGAAACGAAGGTTCAAGTCGGTCAAACGGAAGCCATTTTCATTCTGGTCGCAAAAATGCCCCAACTCTTGATAACATGGCGGTTTGGGCCTCCTTGACTTCTCAGGCTCTGTCTTGTCGTCTTTTTTATCCTTCAGCGGACAAATGCCCAAGAGTAACAACCCACTATTCGAAATCCAGAAAGTTCAAAAAACGTCTAGTGAGGATGGCCTTTGTGCGGAAGAACGGAGAAGCACTCGACTCTGACATCCTTTAAATTGCAACTGCCGTCGAACCCAGGCGGCCAGTTCGAACTAAACTCCATGCTGGGACATCTTATACCTTATTTTTGACAACTACTGAGGATAACGTGGGTAATACCTTGCCGAGGGGGTGTGCCATAGTTGTGACCTTTTTAAATCTAAACATGGTACGTGAGTTCGTTTTTTTTCAAAAAATTAAACAACATGCGTAGTTGAAGGAAAACAGCCTTTTGACTAGAAGGTAAGCAAAAAGTTGCTTGTTTAACTCAGCAGAAAACTGCCGCACAGTTAATTGCATTTTAGGAGATAAGTAAACCTACTGCTTAAAAGTGTAGAGAAAGGGGCCTACGTCTTTCTGCATCTTAACACACGCAGTACGGAATTTTACGGACTCAAAGCATAATTGTAAGTATTTATACGCCTTGGTTACTTTTATTGTAGTCTTCAAGCGTTATTAAAAAGGAGAGTTTGTCATTCTCAAGAATTGCATTTACTTACGCCTAAAGTAGAATGCTGTCAGTTCAAAACCCCAGAGTAGTAATGTGAAGAACCTCTGCTGTTTCATTATACCGTCTCGGACGGAAAGATAACGTGGTTCTACAGTATACAATAACGGTCGCTATGTGACTGCCAGCGATGGCTCTATATTGAGCCCCAAGGCACAACGGGATGAATATGTCTCGTAACGCGACTGGTGAGAGCTCCTCTACCACTGTTAATAAACCCTATCTCAACCGACGGGATAACGAGCCCGTGGCGCAATGATGAGGGCGTTGAACTTCCAACCAACAGGTCACAAGTTCGTTCCTCAGGGGTTGCAAAAACTTGGGATTGGGCATGGTTGTCTAATGGGGGCTATTAAGCCACAAATCTGTGTCCGACCTGGGATGGTCTGAGGAGCAGGGGTCAAGAAACACAATGCTTTATATTTTGCCAAATCTCACCAGAGTGCTTTCAACCGACGGAGGACGCCGCCCCAGACTAAGCTCGACAAGTTTATTTGGAGTATATAGTAAGTGTGGATGCAAAGATAGTGGTACGACAGTTCGACCGTTGTCTCCTATGCTGTCCGCCATGTGCTCCACAACAGGCTCGAAGCTGGAACGGTGACTCGCGCGTGAGTTCATGTATAGGGATGGCAGACCTGCGCAGCATCTACCGCACTCTCTCTCTCTTTCTCTCTCACGTGGGCCAGGTGTCATGGCAGAATCAAGAAGACCGGGAGGGGGAGAAGGTGCGGGTGGTTGACACGACAAGAACTCGCGTCTATGCGTGTGCCACTACACCGGCTCGGATCCCTATGAGTGGGAATAACAGTACACAGGACGTCTACTAAACATTTAACTGCCGATAGTTACAGTAGGTGGGCTAACTCATGAAATGTCAACCGAAATTCCGAAATGCGTTTTCGTTTCGGAAAGATTCATTAAACAGGGTTGCAAAAGTAATCACCGTGCAGTATAATCCTATAATAAATCAGTTGCCTCGGGATGCCGGCTTTCGAACGAACTTCTTTCCGGCTATATGCATAAACTATATTCTGTTAAGTGACTACTTAAGTAGTATGTAGTTTTATCATATATTTTCGATGTCCTTAAAAATTAAATCATATTTCATAGAAAACATGCATAAAAATATTCGTTCGTTTACTAATTTTATAGAAATTTACTTCTACCTTAAATTCTATACTTAAAGAAAGGGTATTATTCGGTTCTTAAAAAGTTTCTGGTCGTGAGATTTTTTATTACACTGAAATGCCCCTTCATAGAACATCGTGTCTCCGCATTTAATAATGCGGCTTCTTAAGTTTGCAATATGGCTATAATCTACTACCAAATTTTATGAATCCCATATAGTCTCCTCTTAGTACCGTAGAGAAATTTGTGGTTTTCCGTATGCGAAAAATATATGGCTTGTAGTTCGGAAGCCCTGAATGCAAGTGTAACGGCAGGTCAGGTTCAAAATTATTCGGGAACTGGGAAAGTTTTTCAAAGCCGACATGTACCCTTCCTTCAAATATTAACTTCGAAGAAAACGTCATTTGCTACTGAATGTACAAGAGAATGAATATTTTTATGCATATTTTTTATGAACTATAATTTAATTTTTGAGGGCATCAAAAATGAATGATAAAAATGCATGCTAATTAAGTAGTCATTTTTGCAGAGTATGGTTTTTCATGCAGCCGGAAAGAAGTTAGATCGAAAGACGGCATCCTGGGCCAATTGAATTATTATAAAATTATGTTGTATGATGATCAGTATTACAACCCCGTTTAATTAATCTTTCCGAAACGAAAATGCATTTCGGAATTTCGGTTGACATTTCATGAGTTAGCCCACCTACTGTAAATTTCCGCGCGCCTGGAATAACATTTTCGCTTTCTGACACTGTGATTAACAGCTGGAAGTGCAGCTAAATAACTAAGGCTACTTGTCCTTCCCTAATAGAGCAAATGAACTGTCATGGAGGAGATCCGTCTGAATCCAAAGATCATTTGAATATATCTAATATATCTACAAAATGGCCGCGAAGTCCTTATAAATATCAGTGAGCTCGCATCAGAAGTGAAACTTGTGATATTTTGGTAGCAAATTTACAACACTGTTGAATATTGTTGAAATCAGTCACATTTCAAATTTGGAAATCGCTCTTCTCGGGGAGATCCAAATCAAATCAAATGGGGGCATCCGGAATTATGAGGTCTGGTACCTAAGGTCAAATTTACGGTGCTGGCTTAAGGATCGGAGGAATTTTCACACTCCCACGAGATTTTTTGTGACCACAGTGTCACTGCTCAAATAGGCTCTCAGGGAGGGCTAAGACCTCGTCTAAATCTATGCTCAAACTATCTTGCCGGATGTTTCTGCTCAAGACCCATTCCGCTGTATTCTAATCGTCCGATAAGTACAGTATTGCCTTATAATAAGAAATATTTTATGTCGAGCTTAATTATTTTATATATTCTCCACCCATTTGTATAACTTAATGGAAAGCTTTCGCGCTTGAAACAAGCAAAGGACTCCAAATTTCCACCTAGTCGCTCTATACCCAGCAGGAGAGAGTTTCTTCGACAGAAGTTGGCAAGTCCATCAACTTTAGATTCTTCTACGAAAATAGTGCGTACTGGTCGTTTCCGTTACAAACTCAGCAGTTATTACCAACCCCGATTCGCGGAGACCACAATTAGCCTCCCGTTTATATGAATTATGGTTTCCCGAAAATTGCTCCGAAATGGTTTAAATAAGTGAAAATAGACTAGTCAGCTAACATTCGCGTTTTTCCAAACCACCCACCTATTGGAGTTCGATCGATTTAAGCGGGATGAATCCACTTGCATCCTTTTATTCAAACAAGTAAATGCTCTTTTCTTCAGTTAAAACTGAACCGAGAAGATTAACATCGTAACTCGAAAAGAACGTTTGACTTGACCAGTTACGTAACAGAGAAGGCTTTCTCCGGAACTGTAAAGCTGCCCGCACTAAGCCGAATTTTGCTTCTGACAGCCCTTCTTATGACCTAGAACATAGTGTAGCAGGCTTCAATAGGACAGCTCGAACATCACATAAAGAGGAGCCGCATAAAGGCAGATTTCAAAAAGGTGCAGTTCGCATGAAAGCCATTCAAATGCTCTTTATTAGCTAGCCACTTTACCGGGCGGAATTATATCGAGGTATGTTCATTCACTTTAAAACAGTAATCCGTCTGTCAGGCGTTTTGATTCGATGCGAATATGTAATCTGTTCATCAACGTAAATGAGCGTTAAATGGGAAAGTAGTTTACCCCACTTACACAAAACTCGGATCACTAGTGTTAAAAATACGGTAGGATTTAAACTGCTGGATGGCAATTGTGTTGGGTGTTTGTGTGTTTATTCATGTATAGCACCTTAGAATACTAAGTGTCCCTCAGTCTAATTTGTTTTTCCCTCAAAAGATTCACTGTATCCCAGGCTTGGAAGCCTTCTCTTAATTCACGGCCGCTTTTAGAAATGTTTTAGTCGTCGCCGCGAGCGCATTAACTCCCTAAATGTTTCAAACCGTCCTACAGCCTGCCCCCCCAGCTGACCCGTTAAGTGCATTGCCCTGCCTTCTCCCCCTCCCCCCCCCATACGGCGGTTGAAAGTGTTTTCCAACTTATTTTCCACAACAAACGGCCGAGATGGGGAGCACATGTTAGACTGATTTTGCGATGGGTGGCGCTCACTGACACGACGTCTGCCCTCGCAGGGGCAGACGTACTCACACGCGAGCAGCCAACCGTCCCCACAGAAGCTCAACAGATGTTTGTACATACGTCGTCCGGTGTCACATAGAAGACGGCAGTAACTGCGGTGAGGCGTATGGGGTGTGAGGGGAAGTGAGAGGCTCACCGCTCAGACGATGGGGGCGAGGCGGGGTGTGTATACACACAACACTATTGTCGTCGTAAGGGGAGGGAGCTAGAAGATACCAAGTGCTCCCGTGTACCGAATGTTGTAAAGAATGCAGAATAAAGGAAATCTGGTTATCTGTACAGTACAACCCTGTTTTGCCCCGCCTGGTTGGACAGGTTTTTGCGTCCACCCGAGGGGGTCTTTTGAGAAGTGGATTGGCAAAATATGCCGGCATCGGTAGTAATGGCTTCTAGGCCCTGGTTTCCCTCCTGTTCATCTTTTCCACTCCTATTCTTATTATCATTCCTAAAACAGCCAAGGTGACTGAAAAAACGTATGGAACCATGTTAAGCAGAGACATATACTTTGGGGGAGGTGAGCCACGTGGACAGGCCACTTACTTGACTCTGTGTCCATAGTCTTGGCTCTGAGACAGATAAGGAGCTTCTCGAAGGCATTAACTCCCAAAAGTTGAGATCGAGGATACAGTTGTACAGAATCATGGCGATGCCCTGGTACATTCTGAACTTCTACGTCCGCCAGCCCATAACCTTTCGGAAACCAGATGTATTGGTTTCTAAGTTATCATCTATTGTGGGGTAAACGGGACTTAACTTATTGTGCATTTTTGTCTTACACGATTAGATACTGGAAGAGAAGGCAGTCGTATCTAGTAAAAGTCCCATCGCAGATATTGATATGCCCAAATTCGCAACAATCACGGCAGGAATCTTGCCTGAAAAACCTTCAACAAGGGATCAGAGAACTAAATACAAACGTTACGTCTTTCCCAGAAGCGCCTCTCTAGAGTACTCGCAGGAAATTACGTAGCTCGTAACTGATGACTGAAATAGCCATTAGTCGTTAATCAGATACAGTAGATGTGCTAACTCATGAAATGCCAACCAAAATTTCGAAATGAGTTCTCGTTTTGAAAATATAAATTAAGTAGTGTTGTAAAACTACTCATGATGCAGCATAAATCTATAATGATCCAGTTACCTCAGGGTGTCGGCTTTCGAAAGAACTTATTTTCGGCTGCATGCAAGATCTATAATCTGCAAAAAATGACTACTTAAGTAGTATGCAATTTTCTCATTGATTTTCGATGCCCTTGAAAATTCAATTATATTTCATGGAAAACATGTATACAATATTCATTCTTTTACTTATTTGGTTGAAAATCACGTCTTCTTCCAATTTCATACTCAGAAGAAGAGTATAATTCGGTTTTAAAAAGTTTCTAATTGTGAGATTTTTTAATATCGTTAAATGGCCGTTCATGAAAAGCCATGTATCTCCATTTACCAATGCGGCTTGTAAAGTTAGCAATATTGCTCAAATCCACTGCTTAATTTTATGAAACTCATATGGATTCCTCTAAACACCGTAGAGAAATGCATGGTTTTCCGTACACGGAAAATATACAGCTAGTAGTTTTGAAACCCTGAATGCAAGTGTAACAGCAGGTCGGGTTCAAAATTATTCGGAAATTATAAAAGTTTTTTTAAAACCGAATTATACTCTTCTTTTGAGTATGAAATTGGAAGAAGACGCCGTTTTCTACCGCGTAAGTAAAAGAATGAATATTGTATACATGTTTTCCATGAAATATAATTGAATTTTCAAGGACATCGAAAATCAATGAGAAAATTGCATACTACTTAAGTAGTCATTTTTTGCAGATTATAGATCTTGCATGCAGCCGAAAATAAGTTCTTTCGAAAGCCAACACCCGGGGGTAACTGGATCATTATAGATTTATGCTGCATCATGAGTAGTTTTACAACACTACTTAATTTATATTTTCAAAACAAGAACTCATTTCGAAATTTTGGTTGGCATTTCATGAGTTAGCACATCTACTGTAGATATGCGCCCATTATTATTGAAATAAATATCCGATCACTAGCCAACAGGGTATTAAGGGATTATTTTCGAAAAAATAGTAATAAATTGCATCGTTATAGGTGCAACATCCACAAGCACTTATCTAATGCCAAAATGCATAAATCTTGTCAGGTTTACCAAGGCTTCGAGAGCCTAAAGGGAGTGACTTGCTATTTTATTCAAAAATGGAAAATCCTATCTAGAGCCCTTCAGACAACAAAAGAGAGGTTAACTATTTCCATCGCCACAGGCAGTACTATTTAAACGCCCGTAAATTTCTTCTGGAAATAGTCTTCAACACTTCGTCGCTCATGGCAGATCTCCTCTAACACGGCATAGTTCGACTCACAAAGCTCTAAAATATGACAACTAAGCGTCGCGCGACCATAAGGTTTATCCGAAAATGCCGCAGACAAATTCTGAAAACACCAAAGTAGCCATTTGTGGCTTATTGGCTGCCATTAATTAATGCTATTTCCACACTATATGCCGTCGCTCCGAAGTTTGGACCCCGAGTGTAGCGGGCCATTTATCCTGAGTTTCAAGGCAAAAGGAAAGTGTGCATTTTCGTCCTGCGTTCAGGAGTTGTCAATAGAAACAGCATCAGAGCCTTTCATTTGTACAAAATATACAGTTAAACCAACACAGACCTACAATATTTGTAAGATAGCGACCTGATTTATTATACAAAGGCTTTGCAGGATAAGTTATTTTGAAACTCGTGAATGAATTGTGTCAGATCATTCTTGAAAAACACCGAATATATAGTGGTCTCAGTTCTTAAAAAGTAAGGTTTATCGCCCTTTCAAAAGCAAGTAGCAATTCGCAACGTTACAGATGAGACGTGCTATTTATTCGGTAATTCATCTCAAAAAGGCATACACGAAATGTCGATTGAAATTCTGAAATGTGTTTTCAACTCCAAAAGATGAGAGTTGCGAAAATTCCCATTGTAAAATTCGAAAGGCAATTTGGCGAGCATACGCCTGCTTTCGATAAATTCTCTTCAGGCCTGTACATTCATATGGCTATTGAAGTAATGAATTAAAAGATACGGGTAAGTAGATAATTAAGCTGTAGCTCGGGTTTAGGGAGGGGGGGAGGGAGAGAGTGAAACACCACGATTCCAGTCAGCGCCAGGGAGAAGGTGGGTCCCGGCGAAGGTAATTACATGTGGGTGGCTTGCTTGGTGGCTTTGAGCCATGTCAACTGTGGGACCTGTATGAAGTTCTTCTGTGCGCATAAAACCGGCCCGCCGTCTCTGCCGTAGCCAACAAGCGCTGCCCAAGCAGTTTTGGATAGTTTGACAAAACCTTGTAAATCACTCTGAAGGCCCCTCTGGTGTCTACACTGTGCCCTGTGTCTACCATGTGCGCAAGGATCGAGCTGTTGATGCTCTTCATTTGACCCTTTTCTAACCATGCTGGAAGATGTTCCTTTATTCTTTTGGATAAACGCCAGCTCGTGCGACCAATATATTCTGCCCCACAGGAGCAGGGGAAGAAGTGAGTACACGCGGAAGTGGTCCGAGTTGGTAGTTTGTCCTTGTCCTCTCCGTATAGGATGGGACTGGTGGAGAACAGTACACGGGTGTCAGCTGTTGGAAGGGTCTGTGATACAGCTTTAGTTAGGCGTCTTCTTAAAGGTTCATTTGGTGCATCCACCTGAAGTGGGACCCTGGTGAAGAGCTTTTTCTTTCCTGCCGTCAGTATCGGGGGTATTTGTGGTCTTTCGGCCCAGTTCTTAGCAATGGATCGATCAGGATACCCGTTCTGGCAAAAAGGGCGTTCGATGATCTTAAGCTTTCTCTCGGCGCTATCAGCTGAGCAGATTCTTCTCACTCTTTCCGTCAAACAGCGGACTACATTACGTTTAGCGTTTAGCAGTACGAAACTCCCAAAATGGGTGTTTTGTCCGGACTGTGTTTTCTTACGATAGACGCTACGTCGAATGCTGTCGTCAGGGTAGGGTTGCAATATTAACTAACTTGTGGCGTAATCCAAAATATTTCAGCCATGACAGGATGCCGGCTTTCGAATGAGGTCCTTAGCGACCGCCCGCGCACATTCCGCGAAAACGACTATTTAGGTAACATAAATTTCTGCGTATTTATTTTTGACATCCTTATAAATTCACATATATTTCATAGTCAATACGCATAAAAATATTCTTTCTTTAGCTCATCCGGTAGAAAATTACGTCTTCGTCAAATTTTATACTTAAAAAAGAACATCTTTCGGTTTTTTAAACTGTGTCAACCTGTCGTTGCGCTTTCATTCAGGGTTTCTGAATCATAAGCTGTACACGTTTCGTGCAAGACAAATCATACATTTCTATGTAGCATTATAAAAATAACACATAAGGCATGTGAAATTTTGTAAGGGATGTAGACCATATTGTCCACTTTATAAGCAGCGTTAATAAATGTGCTAATGCAACGGGGTACGGTTGTACGTATTTTTAACTTTTATACTTGAAGAAAGGGTGCCTTCCGGTTCTAAAAATGTTTCGGCTAGATCGTAGTTGGTAGCCCGGAATGGGGAAGCGGACGGCGACCCTAACCCTAACCTCAACCTTAAACCAAAGGGGTCATATGTGATTACGGAGCACCACAAAGTAGCCCCAGCAAATAAACCCCCGGCCACATGTAATACATGACCTGGCTACCAACTGCGATCTAGCCACTGTTTCTAATTATGAGGTCTTTTGAGAGAATGAAATTCCCATTAATGAAATATTGCATCTCTACATGTATTAATGCTGCATACAAAGCTTACGATATGACTCAAATCTACTGCAAAATTTCACGAACCCTGTATGATATCTTGTTAAGAGAGTATAGAGATGTACGACTTTCCGTACGCGGGTAATTTACAGCTTGTAGTTAGGGAACACTAGACGCAGGCGTAACAACAGGATGGATTCAGACTCCTTCGGGAATCAAAAAGTTTTTCCGAACCAACTTATGCTCCTTCTTCCGGCATAACATTTGAAGAAGACAACATTTGCCGTCAAATGGGTGAAAGGATATATACTTTTATGCTTGTTTTCCATAAAAGGACATCGAAAATCAATAGGGAAAATTGATACCACTAACGTAGTCATTTTTTACAGTGTAGTTTATTCAGGCAATCAAAAACAGGTTCGCTCAAAAGTCGGCATGCTGATATGACTGAAATATCTTGGTATTCTGTTGCAAAACCAATAATATTACGACTTCACATAAGCAATCTCTTCGAATCGAGACCACACGTCAGAATTTCGGTTAACATTTTATGAGACGGCACATCTACTATAGTCACCTGACATTGGGGGGCATCGATTCATTCTGACTGTAGGACGTAAGCGAGCGTTTGCGCTTTTCATTGGGGCGCTGAGGGCCCACAAGTCCTCTAGGCTGCCGAGCAGTCAACAAGCTAGAAGTGGGGTCAACAAAAATTAGGGAAACTGGAATGGCCTACAACCCCGATAGCTCGACGTCCTGGGCCCCAAGGAAAACAGAAATATCCATGGGTGTCCTCCTCTCAGGGTAAGTCGATGAAAGCCACTCTCATGTCACAATGCCATACGTCCTTACAATGCATGAAGACATAACATGTAGGCGGCCAACAATAAACCAAGCGCCGTTTTGCTAGTTGTTGTCTTTATCAGCCGCAACGATTAAAAACAAATTTTTAGAATCTTTTTCATTACAATAATTGTCAGGTACACTAACCCATACATCCTGTAGCTGGAATTAATCCATCTAATCCTGAGTTAATAATTTTCAAAACCAAGTCGCATATGTCGCCATCTGTTCGATACCATTTGATTCGGATCATTCTCCGTTGATATAAATACAGCATTGCTATCACATCTAGACGAAAAATATTATTGAAAACCAAGGCGTTTGTGTTGATACAATTCTAGTGTCTCCCCTGTGGTAATGCACTTGTGTTTGCCGCGTAGTTTGGGTTGTAGACATATTTTCAACACCATTGCAATTTAGTATAGGATTGTGTCCGATTTCGTACGCTTCAGATCTAATGAATGCACCATAATACAATGCCAGTTACTAATATGAAAGGGGGAATCATTATGTTGTAAAGAAAGAATGCCGGATCGACTCCCTCATGACCACTAATGCGTCTCGATGGGTTCCACGCTTACATTATTTTGCTTAAGTTCGTTAATAAACATGTAACTTAGACTAACAGTCTCAGAAGCATGAATTAGGACTTCCAAATTTTCCACCACGGTGATTCTTTTGGAATGAAGAGCAGATAGGCCTTGATTCTTATTGCGGTTTTGGATGCATAAATAATCGTCCCCTTCTCATTTTTAATTCACTGGCTCATCAGAAACCTCCAGCTCGGCAGGGCCTGTATCGTGCAATATGAGCTGTCAAACGCTTACAAAAGAAGCAAGTTATTCAAACGAGGCTACCTCTTTAATTACCTCCGGCCAATAAACCGATATTACTGCCCTTAATAAAACCAACGCGGTTTAACTGACTCCAGGTAGCCGGTATTACAAGGATTTCGGACATTTATTTGCGTGTTTTAAAGACAGTAACCGAACTCAAAATGAAAAATTTGTTCCATTATAAATGAACTGAGAGTTCTTCCTGCTGGGCTTGCTTATCACACATAGCACACATGGGCTCTGGTCGGTTCCGATATGAGGTCGCGTGGCTCCCTGGGGGGCACTCTTCCCGTTGCGAGGGCAGCTATGGGAGAGAGTAGACTAATCGGGACGCAATAACCCACCGATCTCAATGTATCCTCTCCCTGTCTCCAGCAGGCTGAAAGACTAAGCACATAAGCTGCATAATAATACGCTTGCCAGTCCAATATCTCATCGGTGAGGGGGGGGAGGATTGTCAGTGGTCATGGTAACCCCGAGAAACGAGGTGGAA
>CACRXP010000259.1:403976-421349 GCA_902702965.1 Spirometra erinaceieuropaei
CCCCGAAGTAATTGGCCTGCACGCCCATTGTCCCGTAAATGTCCCGGAAAGGGTGGGATTTTGTACAATTTCTGCCCAAGCATGTAACTGGGGGCCGTCTGAATGATAACAGCACGCTTGAAACTCAGTGCACCACGATCTTTTTCTTCTTCTCCTCCTCAGCCTCATCTTCTCACTACTACTACTACTACTACTACTACTACTACTACTACTACTACTACTACTACTACTACTACTACTACTACTACTACTACTACTACTACTACTACTACTACTACTACTACTGTCGCCCCTTTCCTCTTCCATCTCCGTACATTCGCAATCTTGGTCTTGGCCATTTTTGCATTCCTGTCTTTCTTCTTATAATCAACGAACATGAAAGAGTTTTATGAGTGTCGCATTCGCTTTACTTGTCTAAAATCGACCCAGCGCAAAGTAAAAACGTTCTGGAGTATACAGGAAAGAAAGCTTGCGAAATAAAACCACACAAAGTGCGCATTCTTCTCCACTTGAATATTCAAGCTTTTGCCTGGAATTCTCCTAAAGGTGCTATTAGCTCAGACAGGGCAGCCTTAACCTCAATGACAGAATACTGATAGACTTGGCGGTACCGAGATTTGCTCTGATTAAACCGCCATCTCAGATTCTTTTGAAGCAATTAGCATTTTTGACGGTCTAATTAATGGCTTTTGCTTTCACAAATCTAGGGTGCCGGGAGGGGGGGAGGATGAGCAGGATATCACAAGGGGTGGTTGTTTGTATCAGATTCAAATCACGGGAAGCGCTCGTGTCGTGTTTCATCCCCTCGGTCCGATGGCTTATTGTGTTCGAGGCTGCACTTACCATCAGAAGCCGGTGGGAAATCGCTAGCTCCTGCGAATTTCTACACCGGAGGGGAGAAACAATCGACTATGCTTGCAGGAGGTCTCGGTGGGAGAGGGGGCTACTAAGGCGGAGGGGTGGGGATGAGGGAGCCGCCGGCGCCCATAGCATAACTGGAAGGGGGGGGAGGGAGTGTAGGGTCAACGACCAGACGCCGAGGTTGTGGTTATCCATCCGGCGCGTGCGCGAGCACACACGCATCAGTTGTTTCGCCAGCTTTATCTGATGCTTCAGCTGACATTTCCGCCCCATAGAGGACCAAATTACACGACAGTGGCGCTTTGGCAACGGTGGTCTCTGTACAGGCAATGTGCCCACGTACACGTGGACAAAAGTATATGGCAGCACATGAAAACATGATGACGCTCGGACCAATCGCCCCTTCCCCCTTCGTTGCACTCTCCCTCCGACTTTGTCCCGAATCTATCTCCTAACATCTTGCCTCGAAAATACGGCTTTCGCCGGGAAGTGCGCATTCACACTGACATCGGTGGAGAGATAACTCTTCTTTGAGTTGAACTGAAATGCCAAGTCCTAAAGCGGGGGAGGGGGAAGAGGTGTATGTTAGTTGGAATTGTGGAAAAGTGAAGAAAAAGCCCTAAAGGCAAGCGAACAATCCAATGCGAATTCACGTTGCTTCTTGCATGCGATCCGTCCTACCCACTGTTTCGAATATAACTTTCCGCTAAAACGTTTTTTTCAGTAGCATGCTTTGGAAAGCGGCTTCGACATCTGTATATCTTCGGAGCTCCGCTGTTCCTTTTTCGAGACTGTATGCCTGGGGAATAAAAGTGGAGAGTAACTATTGAGAATAGGTCAAAACATATCAGCATCTTCACGAGTTCCCTCTATGTGGCGGAGAAATCGGAAGGTTTGGAATCGTTTTCAGCGTGATAGACTTAATAATTTTATCTTAAAATTGGACATTTTGGGGTCTTTTCTTTAAAACCGATAACACATTGTTCTGAGTTAAACCACTAAGACCCAGTATGAGCATGACGCTCCACCGATCTGACTGTAGAAAGGAACATGTTCGTTCCATTCTGACTTGTAACTCAGTCGAGAGCCTTCCACACGCGGTCGGGTAGCATCAAAAAGTATAACTAGAAGAATTACTGACAGAAACGAGGTAGGTTGCAGTGACTATTTTCAACTAGTCAACCGTCATCACCCAGCATGTCCAAACCCAAGTTTGAATGGTCTGAGGTCCCTGCTAGGATATTTCGCCTATTAGACACTAAACTTTACCATTAAACCACATGTTCGCCGCCCTGTTGGTTGCGATCACGTTCGGTCATCAGTACGTGCTCTGGGTTTGCGAGTCTAAAGCATTTTGAAAATAACCTTTAACGAGCAAAGCTTTACCGAAGAGTGATCAGCATGTTCATGATACACTGCTTGTTTATATATTATGGCTATGCCTAGTGAACCAAGAAGAATGGGTTAAGGTTGAAGAGAAAGTTTACGGGCTTTCCCATATTACAGATCTCCGTTCTTATTGGTTGGTCTCGCCTGGGTTTTAGATAGGTTTGGAATCTATTTATTGTTTGACCAGATTAGAGGACAAAACGTTGTCGAAAATGGTTTTATTTACCTTCATCCTGAAGAAGTGGTTTTTCTATTCTGCAGATCGCATCTGCTACCAAAGGGGAATCATCCTCCCGATATAAATTTTGACTGTATGCATTTTAGTAACTTTACGTCGTTGGGTTACAGAAATCCGGAACTTTTCAAAAAAGAGCAGCTATGAACTTTTTGCCAGTACCTCTGCAAATGCAGTCAAGAAGTAAGTCGAATAAAATTAAATGGACATAGTTATACTAGTTGCCAGTAACTATTCAGTCGATAGCAACGCACTCCTGAAACGATTGATTATTATCTGAAATGACCATTGGTTCTCTTGAATGCCACGAATTTAATCCTAATGCTACGTTGCCACCGCGCCGATCCCGCATTTTCTGACGAATCCATGGCTGCTGCAAGAACGAGATTTAGCATGAAAAAAAACTGTTGATGTTTGCAGTTTTGGGTCTGCGTCGTCTGTCGTCCTGTTCAAAAACAAGTATAACCCACTTGTATCCAGTATGGAAAACGAGATGTCTGATCGGGAATCGCCTTAGTAAAACAACATATTTCTGATCAAAGGAGAAAGTCGGTGTTGGAAGGTTGTTTGCTTCAAGCACAAAATGCACTGCCACTCATACACAGCATTTTACGATAGCTTTCCGGAATAAGTGTTTTTAACGGCTTTGTCTAGCATTTTGCACACAATGATTTGCCGTCAGATTTACGTCTATGACATTTCTGCCTTCACGACAGATGTAAAAGTCAGTCCTCCACGCCTGTGTCTTTCCCAAGTTTACCTCCTTCTTCGTGAGCGGGGAAATATTTTGAAAATTTATTGCGATCAAAATCCCTAGCAAGGGGTTTTGAAGCTTGAATGGCTCAACAACCGAGCATTCCGCTCCATGGTTCACTTACTTACTTAACCTTAGTCAAGGCTGTCAAGGTCGAGCCCTCACTCAGTAGTAAAGCCAGTTGACTGTGGCACTTCGAACATTTTGCCGCAAAGATCCCTCAACCAAAATAAAAGCCCGCAAAATAAGTACTCGGTTGTCTTTGTAGTTTGCAGTAAGGAAAGATAAGTATCTTTGCTAGAGCGTAACGTTCTCACTGTGGTAAGCGCAGAACTACTTCCAGGTTGTCACACTTTACTCACTCTGGCGGAGACAAATACGGAATGAAGACACATACGAATTATTTTTTGGAAGCACCAACGATTAAGACGTTCAGCATCTATATTTTTACTGAAGAATTCGCCGTGCGAGTGCACTAATGGTTATACAATTTCTTGACTTCTGTTACCAAATGGACAGTTGAGGATTCATTGTGCGTTAAAATCCGATAGACCTTGACTTAAATTCCACCATGTTCAGGCTTACTGCCGACAAAACGGCCGGCAGTCGGCTCCACTCCAACTCCGCTGCTCCAGGACAGAGCAGAATTGTTTGTGATAGATTACTGACAAAGAAAATAGGGGTTCTGACTTATCAGTCGTCGTCAGACCAGGTCCCACAATTCGATCGGTGAATGAGCTTCCAGCGTAGAATTACCCCTAATTGATTCAGCAATGAAGACCGCTTCGGCCAGAAAGAGCTATTAAGGTGGGACTAAAATCCTGAGTTTGTCCTATTGTTACTTGACTGCGCCGGTGCAGATCCTGCTGTCTTCTAGATACCCTGAGAGACAAATATGAGAGTAAAGCTAAATTTTCCTCGTAGCCTACGACGGGTTAGTCGTTACTGGGAGATTACTCCCGAAAAGCCAGTCCATAGGAGAAGAAGTATTCAGTCAATATGTACCGTCTCTTGTCTTTTTTACTTAACAGATCACCCTTCTTAGAACGTACTCCTCCTCCTCCTCCTCCTCCTCCTCCTCCTCCTCCTTCTCCTCCATAGTAAGTGTGTTTGAAACGTTTTTCAAAAGTTATGCATGCCTTAGTACTATTAAAGGCCTTTGATTTAGTCGACAACATGTTTGCTGTACCCACTGTTGGCGCCAGACCCTGAGCTGCAAGGCATAGCCCAAATGCTCACATTCATCGTGCAGTAAGGACAGGCCGGAGAGAGACTTTAAATTCCTTCGAGAAGCATTACTGTAGTTATTATGCCAGCAAGGACAGGAATTTTGTCGTTCTCCAGCCAAGCTCAGCTCATTGACCTTAACCCAAGGAACTGGCGCAAGCGATTCAGGACGTGAGTCTGCTTGCAGTAACCCTTCAAGGATGTCGATAGCGAGGGAATTCGAGAAGCGATGCTTAAAATACCAGACCTTTCAACGCTGGACGGAACTTCTGCTTTAAGTATAAAACTGCCGCATTTTCAACAAAGTTGCCTTTATCTAACCAAGGTACGTTCCACTAGCTCGATTAGCCTTCTCAGAATGCGGCTGTTACATAAAAGATCTGTATTCATCTTTGACTGGGAGAAGCTAAGCTTAATAGATGTGCATTATTTTCTATTAAAGGTGGACATTTTGCCCGGATGAATACTCATATTATACATCAGGACTGGGCCGGCAGTTAACCCATTTTCAAGAGAAGTCTGACCCGTACCCTGCCACAAGTAGTTCTTCTCCTCGAATTTAAAAACTGCTACAATCCGGAAATTCGCTTGACTCGAGTTAACCGAAGGAACTCTGGTTAGTCGTCTGGAACAACAGAATGTTTTTGAAGACAGAGAGTGATGAATGCACCAAGCTACAGTGACTGGTCTATCTTGTGAAATGCTAATTGACATTCGAAAGTGTGTTTTTTTAATAGAAAGGATTGCTTGGGTGGGTTTGGAACATTGATCATAACGCAGCATAACCTCAAGGTATTTCAGCCACTCCATGATGTCAGCCTTTTAATTAGCTTCTTTCAGGTCGCCTACGAAAACTATTCCCGGTAAAAATGACTACTTAAACAATATGCATCTTTCACATGGATTTTCGAGGCCCGTAAAAACTCAGATATATTTTATAGAAAAGATGCACTAAATATTTCATCCTGCACTCTTTTGGCATCCAATTCGTCTTCTCCAAATTCCATACTTGCTGAAATTGTGTCTTCCGTTTTTAAAACTTTTTCAATTTCCCAGTAATTCTCAGCCCGACCCTCAGTTGCAAAGCGTTAGGGATTTCCAAACTACGTGCAGAATACTTTACGTGTATGGAGAATAATATACTTTTTTATTTTTTCAAGACGGGCTCATATGAAGACCATAAAATTTTGCAATGGATATGGACCACGTTGTAAATTTAATCGGCAGCATTAATAAGCAGATATACAAGACGCGGAACGAATGTGCTTTCACGGTTTTAAAAATCTCTTAATCAAAAACTCTTTAAAACCGAAAGAAACTCTTTTTTCGGTTATTAAATTTTAGGAAGGCGTAGCTTGCCCTTAAATGAGTACGAGAAAAGAGTACGTAACTCGAAAACCTAAGCCTAAAGGCGTAACCGTAACCCGAAAATCGGAAAACATTAACCGGTACCCTAATCCTAACCTCAAACGTAAAACGGAAACCAAATGAGTCAGATGTGATAACGGAACCCCACAAAATAGCCCCAGTAAACAAACCCCCAGTCACCTCTAATACGGGGCCTGGCTACCAACTGCGATCTAGCCGAAAACTTTTATGCACTCTTTTCACAAGGTACATCTGGACTCTTAAGGACACTGAAAATACACGGAAGATGCATACCATTTAAGTAGCCACTTTGCAGCGATTGTGATCGTTGTGGGCGGCCGGAAAGAAACGCATTCGAAAGCCAGCATGCTACTGTGATTTAAATATTTAAGGATTATGCCGCACAGGCATCAATATTGCAACCCTACCTAAGTAAACCTTTCTAGTCAAAAACGCACTTCCGAAGCACGATTAACATCTCAGCAGATAGGCCAAATATTCTAGGTGGGGCAGATGAACCACATTCTTGAAACATTTTGCCAAACGCCCATCCCAACTTGATATTTAAAGTGGAGGGTGTAGGGTATGTAACCGCCCCCTGGGTGGTTGTTCAAAAATCCACCTTCTTATCTTGTCTAGATAGGTGTGGTTTATGAGGGTTTGCCTGGCAGTACGTCACGAAAAGGATTATGCAATAAGCGGATTTCGATCTTCACTGGTGTTATTGGCGTTAAAGTTTCCGGTATCGGGCACAAGGACAGGATTAGGGTTACGTTTAGGTTTAGTGCTAGGAATTGGGTTATTCTTAGGGCTAAGGTTGCCTGGTCGGAGTTGTGGTTTGGATTTTGGGCTGTGGTTAGGATTTGGGTTTAGATTTGAGGACTCAGTATAAGGATTTTAGGACTTGGGTTAGGGTCGCGGTCACGTTCATGTTTTCCTTAGAGGCTTGCGGTTTAAGAGTTGGTGTTGCCCATTACAGGTATTGCCACGGTTGGCGTTAGTTAAGTACGGCTCTCGCAGGAGGCTACATGCCATGCCCTTGTCAAATCATTCAAGTGCTGAAGTTATAAAAAGAGAAACTAAGAACGGAAAGTATTTTCATGAACTTTCCGAAATGAGCACTTGCCGGCCTAACGCAATGCTATGAACAGTTTTTTCATTGACTACTTTTTTTATTAACAGCCGGATTTCGAGTTACAATCCCTAAACAATTGAAGGAACCTTCGTTCCAATTAGCGGATGGAGGGACACTCGGCTGAAAGGAAACTGAGTAATTATTTTCTTGCGGATATATTTTAAGGGATGGAGAGACGTGCAGGCTACTGATTTTTTTGCCTACACGCCCTGGATGGATCAAAACGACCATCACTGCAATGGACACCAATACAGCTGATTGGCATTTTGGGACATCCCTATTCTGTCCGATGGTGCCTAAACTTCAGTAAACCTAAGCGGCTGCAGTTCCAGTAAATACTGCCCTTGCTTTATACAGCCACTTGGGCGGATAAGACGGTCAAGGGAGGCCAAATTATCAATCGGTATCACAGTGTCGACGCCTACACAAGTCGTAAGCCGACGCGTCTGCAGCTTTAAGCCAACAGAATTCTAAACGTGAAGAAGTTCATGTCCGTATTGAAAGCCAGCCCGAGTGCACAGTGTCCCAACCAACCTGCACACGACCTTGAGCCTGCAAAAATCGTCTGCTTAACGAGATTCCGACTGTTCATGTTGAACGACCTAATGCCTGCTTCCTACTCACACATTTTCTGATCCCACTTTTGGTTCATCGAAGAGCGCAACTTGACCCCTGGGATAACACACGCGGGCCAGGAAGACTTTGACCGTGCAACCAGTACTAGATTTTGTGGGACGCTGCAAATTTCCCAGACAGAACAGTTGGGGCCTTCGTCTGCACGAGAACGGCTTTTGCGCGGGAGTGAAAAGTCTGATCATATCCAATGAGAGCCACGCAGAGGAAGCTCGATGCAGCGCTGGTCGAGTGACTGGATGATTTGGCCTGTACTCGGGTTCAAATCCTCCGGGAGATGCTTCCGAATGAGTCTGTCAGAACAGTCTCACAGAGCTTCATGATAGAAGTTCAAACAATCCAACCAACCGGATAACAACCTAAGTAGGATATCCGAGCTTCTTTGGGACTTTCAGAGCCCGACAAACTGTAGTAAAGCATCCATGGCCATCGGTTTATGGAAATACTTCTCCTTACATCTGCCCATTACTTGCGAAATAAACGATATAGCTTGTGGTTCGAAGGAAAGCATGCAACTAGCCACATAGTTGTTCTGACATGACGTTTTTCACCACGGCTCTGACAGTATTACATCACTTCTTACTCAGTGTGAAAAACGCACTCTGGATTGTGATGGAATTATGACGGCAACATAGTGAAATTCAGGGAGTGCTAGCATTAAAATCGGTTCTTCGGCATCCAAGTTGAGTCTTTCAAAGTCATCATTATAATGCAAAATTTTTTCGCGAAACAAGATATTCCATATATGACTGAGAGGATGAGAGGGGCCAAGTCACCTCTTACCTTCATCAGAACCTCAAGAAAGCAACTATAGGGATTGTGAGCGACACAATTCTCGTGAAATTTGGTGTAAACTATGATACGACAATATACGAAAGTTAAACGGATTATCCTCTGAAGGAGGTTGGAAATATGTAGGGGTAGGATTCAATGTAATGAGCTAGGCATCGAAGTCTGCGGTCTTGGTTATCTTGTGTGTCTCGGGAATTCAGAGATCAGCTGAATGCATCCGATGTGAAAAAAGCCTAATCGGATTTTAGGACGACAATCGCGTCCACTTGCAGTTCTCAAGGGACTAGACAAAAGCGCCAACGATGCAGCATTGTGTATATGTCATTCAGTTGGAATTATAATTTTACCTTTCTTCGGTGATTGACGACAACAGTTTTTTTTATGGTCATAAGTTTTCATAACTCCACTTTTCATAAATATGCTTAAATGAAATGAGAAGTATGTTGATGCCTATAACATTCAATCAGAAGTCGAGTGGGCGGAGCAGCAGTAGAAAAACAGATCAGGCGGGGGGAGGGTTGACTTCAAGTAAGGCGAACGGTTGTGCTTCTTGGAACACAAAATCAGATGGAGAGTGTAGCAGTTTTCGTTTTTGTACAGTTTTGACACTGAACAGCTAGTGCATTCTAAGACAAAAGTGAACCATCGCGGTGGGATGTTGTGTTTGCATGCCACTGACCCAGACTAATATTGCGCTCATGTCACATATGGTCTTATTCTCTGTCCCGTTCTCCTAGTTTGTTCTGACGAACGTCTTGTCGCAATATATCCTTCTGCAAATGGACTACCGTAATTTAACGAACGTTATGATCAGTTGTGGTGAAATCCATCAGGATAAAGTAGTTTATGAGCAACTTCCGACATCAGAAATTTGAGTGGTTACTTTCAAATACTTTCTTAAGTGACCCTTCCGTTGTAAGTAGCTGATACTTATCTATATTCAAACTTTGACAAGTTTGTTGACTTTTATCGTCTAGAACGGTCTACACGCACACCGTCAAAGACTATGTTGTAGTGCTCACAATTCTGATCGAAGTACCATGAATTTTTACAACGTATTTAAGATCTGAAGAGAAACTGAGTAGAATCACTATGAACAACTAAGTAACTTTTAGATTAAAATATCTTCAGTGATCCCACTTCTTGGTTCTCACCACGACGAAAGTTCCCAGAACTTAGTTGCACGTCTGATCACCTTGAGAAACTTCTCTCGGAGAGGAGCTTTGCAGCAATTTTCTGAGAGACTCGGAACCATACAAAGGTTTGGAGGTCCGCTCTAAAACGAAAATAAGGTAAGATGTGGTTATGTAGCCCCACCTGATGGACACAGTACTGTTGGAGTTGGGGGTAGGGGTTAGGGGCCAGGGTTAGAGGTTAGGGCTGGAGGTTAGGAGGCAGGGCGACTAGTTCTACCGCGCACTCCCATTAGCGTTTCTTTTGCATACAACTACTTGACCTCGTCGCCTGTACGTTCCCCGGTCCCACCTGTAAAAACCTCTGTTACCACCGGTCTCATATTACAGGCGGACGGGGTTTGTTTACTTCAGGTGGGGCTACATAACCGCATCTGACCGAAAATAATTTTGAATCATCGCCACAAGCACCTTGCCATACCTACAGTGTAAAACCTGCAAAACTTGCCTATTTTCGTCCAAGTAAATTGTTTACAGCCGTTTGATGCTAACCTAAAGGACCACGACAAGATGTTTCAAACTACAGAGCAATGATCATCACAACTGTCTATGTAAACCTGCTTACGGAAGTAGACCTTCACAGAGTGGCCAGTGACTGTCACTTTTGGCACACAGCAGCGCGACTACAAAACGAAGTTCCGCGCATTCCCCCCAAACGGCATGTTTACGCTATTTTACCTAGTAAAGTCAACCGGTGGCCCGACGGATGGGTCATCTGGGGAGCATAGCAACTGACGGAGGGCACGCGTCCCAACTTATTGGCCCAGCGGGTGATCGAATTTTCCTAACTCTGGCGACAGGCCTGGGGAACGGTCCTGTCGCGTGCCCGCATCCTCCACCTCCGTCTCTCCATCGTTGTCCCCCCCCCCTCCTGTCCACCCCCAAGAACCCCAAATTTCGTCCACAACCCCACCCGCGCTTGAGCCCCTCTTCTGTTCCCTCCCCCCTCTAGACGTGAATGCTAGGGTCGTCGCAGTGAGTCCCATTGCGTCGTCCGAGAGAATTTATTGCTGGCCTATGCCCACAGTGTTCCCAACCCAGACAGGTGGAGGGACCGACGTTCCTAGTAAGGACCTACCGTTGACGGCTGATAACCAACTCAACAGTTTGGCTTTGCAGGTGGAGCGGTGACGTCCAGAAACTCGGGCGACAATAGCGGGTTCAGCCCTGTCGACCGCGACCGGGCGTATTCAAAATTGCACGACAGTGATCAGTCTCCTGTTGATCGAAGTTCATTTCAAGTACTAAGGTAGCGCACCGTTCCCGCCTGATAGCATCAGGGAAGCAACATGCACCTACGGGGTAAGTTAGATCAAACTATTAAGAAAGTCATAAAATATATTAGATGTGCAGCCGTCCAGGCGTATTATCACCAAAAGGAAGGAACTACAATTTCTTGTCTATTTGCCGTCAGCCAGTCATCTAAAGCCCAGTCTCAGACCGAGAGGGTCTGAAAGTTCGACTTGAAATCATTTGTTCAAGGAACGTTTGAGTTACACTCTCTACTGTTCGAATCAGGAGCCTACGGCCTATAGGCTGCAGTCCAAAATATTCGAAGTTGCTTGCAGGACCGAGTGCAAACAATTCTGTTTTGTTCTGTATCTGCCGTACGAAGCCCTCACAGCCGTTCGGATATGGCTAGTTGCCTAACAGAAGAGGGGTCACGAAACCAACAATTCACAAAAGAATGTATTATAGGCCACTTAGTTGAAGATTAATATGGGGGGGGGGGGCGGGGGGTGGAAAGTGAGAGTATGGCAATACAACGGGGAAAAGTGAAAAATGATAACAAGTATAACGTATTGGTGCTTTGTTGATTTTTCGCATGCCTGTCATGCACTGGCAAGTCTCACTGACACAAAAATACTATATTATGTGCCGCGAACTGGTCTACACAATTACCAAATGCAGAATCCGCCTTTCGATGCAACGAAAATTGTTCTCTTGCCTTGTCCCAACTTCCCTTGATTAGTGCAAAGCTATGTACTATTGGATTGAGGTACAGGTTCTTGAGAGGAATAGGAATGCTTTGCACACGGCAGACAGAAAGACTGGTTGTGGTCTAAAAAACAGATTAGGACTATAATCAGAATCACCCTATCTTTGAGTGGTTAACAGGAGCATTATCCAATAACATCATGTTGTCCACTCACCGTCTATGAATGCCACTGTAACCGAAGGCATCCTTGACGACGTCGATGACGTCTCTCTTTTCAGGGCATCCGTTGTCGGCCGCCAAACCTGTCACCCTCCGAATTCGACAGCCATTCAACCCACAAGACGTCGGCAGTTCATTAGATTTGCCATCGGAACAGTGTGTTCTCGTGGGAAGTCCTCCCCATATATGCCACTCGGGACAACTTCGGAGGCTTGTTTAAAAATACGACCTAACCACAAAGGTAAACGCTCTTCCAAAATGAAGGGCTGTGATCAATATACTCTTGAGCAAATAAAAAACGTCTAATCAGTTTTCTACCCAAAATGGGTTCTGTCCTCGTCTTTTGCTGATAAAGGCCAAATTCCTTCATCCTTTTCGTAATTATATACAGAGTGAACATTGAAAATGCTGCCTGTGAACGACTCGTCGTGGCCCCACCGCTTACTTCCAAACACAGTTAAACCATTAATAATTAGTCGAGGGATGGCCTGACTAGTATTGAAAATACTAGCTGACGACACATGCGGCGGCCCTTCGGTTGTTAATTTCCGTGTACGCTCAAAGTCAACGGCTGGCAGGAACTGATTTGTCATTCGTATCGCATGGAGTGACTGGCTCTCGTGGGTACTCTTATGCATTTTTTTCATCTTTTACTTCTCAGGGCAGTGAGGCAGAATAGTGCGAACAAGCTTTTGACTGTTATTTTGTCAAAAAAACACTGTCAACTTGCAAAATGAAATTCCTAACACTGGACCCGCCCCTCGTTTCTTGAAGACAATATGATTTGTCGCGTCTGACTTCACCTTATTTTCTGGAGTGCAAGATCCGGTTTTCCGATTGTAGAACAGAGTTGAAAAACTTATCTTGCTTATACAAATACTACTTTACGTTTGAACTTGCACAAACAAGTAGCATTATTTTGCGGTAATCAACGACATAGAACATTACTAGGATATCAGGAAAAGTGTACATTTGTCAAAACCGCACGGTTTGCCTTTAAAAACAGACTTGAAATGACTTCTCCAGTAAAGGCTGTCTACACTACAGCGCAATCTAATAAAGAGCACACCTTTTACGCTATACTACTGTTTCAGGTTTCCGCTATGAACTTTCATGAGTTGCGTCACCCACTCTATGTTCAGGTTTATTCAAACTTAGGGAGGACGGTGGACCACAAGTAAAGTAGCCTAAACATTTGTCCTCTCAGAGGGCAGATCTTGATTCTGTTCAGACCCCAGTCTAGAGCAGTCTGAGAGCCTAGATAGGCGCAGGGCAGGACAACGCTTACGAAATGTAATGAAAAACGTCAACTTGATTTGTTAGCATAATCTACTTGTTTGCAGAGTATGTGAAGACTGCAGCAAGACTAAGTTTTGTTGCCCCAAAGTGCGAAAAACCCGTAAGATTTAATATGGCCACATGTAGATGGAGAGGCGATGGAATCGTTGGTTGGTACACCTTCATCTTCCAACATATGGATGAACCACAGTAAACAGAGTCAGAGAGTCATTTCTAAAGATACCTCGTAATTAATCCTATCCGAATTTCGATAAATTAGGCGGCAGTAACTCAAGGCTTTTTAATTTAGGCAGATAATCAAAGTAATTTGTTCGTTCAATACATGCTCGGCTTGAAGAACGTCATGATTAAATTCTGCTTTCAACTGGTTTTCGGCGAACGAGCATTCTTAGCGGGATCAAACTGACGGACTATCATGCCCACATCCGCCCTGACTGTAATCAGGAGAAGTGGTGCGGATTCAGTTCGTATTGTATTGGTTCTATGGAACTTTCATTGCACTGTTAATTAAGGGCTAGCTAAAATCTATGATATACATGCAAAAATTACTTCAATTAGTATGATAATTACATACAAGACTTTGCGCATTCGAGGTGATTCTTCTTGAATTTGATTGAGAATCATCGCAGTTCCGTTTCTCAACACAAAATAGGTTCTACTAGCAGCCGCTTTAATTTCCTCCGTGTATAACTTGCTCTTGTTGACCTATCGACTCCATATAGGCACAAGCACCTGCCTCATTCCCTAGTACAAATTAGTTAGCTCTCAGATTATTCATTTGCCTGTTTTCTCACTTGTCGTCAGATGAGCAAGCTGAGTCTGGATATGCTAGGCAAACATGGGGGCCAACTTTGTCGGTGTCTACATCTATCTACTGGTGTTTTAGTTGCGCGTGAACAAGCCAGCATAAACACCGGTGCGGCGATGTTTCACTGCGCACATGAAATCGAGGACTCAGTCGAAACCCACAGCTGCAGAAATCGCGACGCGACGGACACTGTCTTTGCGCCCCCCTCGCACGCGATTTGCCCGGTTTGCTCGGCGCAACTAGGAGAAAAATCACACCAATCGGTATCTCGCCTGAAAGGCTCGGCCGCTGACCGTTTGCGGCAGTCAGACTACCTCGTATTTGATTGGACGCCAGTCGATGGCATGTCGTCCAATCACACGGCGACTCAGAGAATTCGCCCGTTGAGGAGATTGCAGGAGCAGGAGTTCCACGTCGATCAAGCCGAAGACGGATCACGTGGCTTATTTGCTCCATTATTCAAAATTTGGTCTTCAGAAGAAGAAGAAGCTACACGCGGTACAGAAAAACAGTAAGATAACTCAAGCAACATCAAGGACTGAGCTACATAAACTCAGTTTATGGAAGCATCGTCTGAGACGGCTGCCATGACCGATTCAGCTCTCCTGGCCTCACAAACCCTAGATTATATAACGAGCACATTCCAGCAGCCATTTACCACTGATATGGGCTTATACTACTTCAGCAATACTGCTGACAGTACCTGCAGTACCGATCCTTCTATAATGCCCCGGAACAGACGCCTTCTTCAAGAGGACAGTGGGTACCCCAATGCAGTAGTGAATAATACAAGTACCCTATTCCCGCCCCCTGATATGTACAGTCAAACGTACAGGAAGCCCAGCCAACATACGGATGAGTTCATTGGCACCACCTGGAATTGTGAAAATGCAACAGGCTCGACCTCATTCTTCTCTAGCCAGGCAGTTGACCGAACAGCGGCCCATGCTTTTGCTCACACCGTGAACTACTCTTCCGAGAGCCGTGATGAAGTCCAAGTTAATACAAGTGTGAAACCGGAACTTAAATGTCTTTCCCGAAATGAGGTCTTTAGTTCAAAGTCCTCTCTTTGCTCGAACGCCACGAAAACGGCCCAGGAATCTGGACAACATTCTGGCTCACGGGATGAGAGCAAGCTGGTTGAAGTCACAGCCGCAAGTGAACCCTCGGTGAGTGATGAGTCGTGCTCCGATGGTGAGTCCGAGATCACTGATGACTTTAAAAATCTGTCAGAAGAACATTGTGAAGGCGGCAGCGGAAATTACAACAAAACTATGACACCATATGAAAATGACAGCTTCAACTACCCACATCTTCCAGTGCAAAGGGGGCAGGAAGAAACACTAGCTATGAATGCTTCAGAAAAATGTACAGTCTATTGTCGGAACGGCATGGACCACATCAGTACCTACGAATCTAGCCGGGAGGAGAGCACAAAACTCTACAATCTTCGACAAAAAGCCTGTGAAGTAAGTAAAGGTTCAATTTTTTCAAGATAAAAGATCACCCGCGGAGCAAATACCGTATAAAGAACCGGTTACGCTGTTTTATCAAAGTAGATTGGAAGCCGCGCACAGTATCGAGTAATAAGAACAGCCGTTTTAAACCAAGGAATGGGCTTTTAGTAAGTTGACTGGGCAGATTAATGCAAGAAAAAGCAATTTCCCGCGCATCAACATGATTTTTTTTGTTAATGGTACAGGGCCTCATTTATATGAGCTGTAAAAATGTCAAAAGCCTGCACAGAAGGTCTTCTGATAAAGTATTAATTTAGGTCCGACAGGTGACTTTGGAAAGTAAACTGGTTAATTACAGTTTACGGTTATGGAAATTCCGACTAATTGTGCCTCCACAGAAGTAAACTGCCTTAAAAATGTCGCGGATGAATATTACTAAATACAAAAGTCTCTTGCTTTCCACGGGATGCAGCGAATACTGAGTTCAAACTTCCAGGGACAGCAGATATTTATGACGGCTAAAACCTAGCTGTTGTCTAGAGAAGTGAGGTTCGTTTTCACTGCTACAATCATAATGGCTGCTGACACCAGATATTAATATTTAGAGTCTATATGTTTGCCCGACTCAGACAGCGGGACTCTCTGAATAATTATCACACACTTCCATTACGAGATGCACCGTCGTGACTCGTTTTGGCCTCTTCCTTAAAACCACGAAAAAAGGTCGCACATTTTTTGAGCTTTAAAACGCGTTCACCTGTGTTGTTCCAACAAGTTACAAATTTATATTTTTTGAAAAAATGATTGCAGAAAAAAACTACGGAAGGGCATTTCCATTTATTGGGAAAGGATACAAGTCAGTTTACAAGAAAGTGAATATTGACAGGTGTTTTCGGCAGATTTTAATAATTCACTGGGCCCAATTATGAAAGACTGTGCGGACTCAGGGGATTCGAGCCCACGGCAACAGGGGTAAGGATGGAGTGCAGCCAACGCTCTAATCACCGGAACTACGGGGTCCGCCGAAGTTGTGGGCTTAATCACACTTGAATTGTCTTGCACTATGCGGTGACTCGGATTCAGTTACCTCGTTGTAGGGCCGTTCAGATGTTCCCAGTCGATGTAACAGCGTCTTGAGTGGGTCTCAAAATACGTCAGGTCGTTCTAGTTCTTTGCTGTGGAACTTGTTCTTACCATTTAAAATAATTACCTTTATTGTAATCCAGATACACATCTGAACCTTCATCATCCATAACTTGTATCCCCCCTATACTCGTTTGTGTATGAGGGATTCAAACCATTCATTTTACATCTAATCTGGTCAGGTGCAACTTGGCAAGTCGTTGGATGAAATAACGATTTGCATAGACGGAAATACACAAGGCGCACTCACTCAGCCATAACCCGAGGCTGAAAGCAAATATTTCAGTCGAATGTTTCCAAATTCGGTGTCTCAAGAGGGCGAGATTTAGGGTAGCAAGCAGGCCATTCAGTAGATTTCCTCTAGGAGAACATCATTTTGGGCATATTATCACACCCTCCGACTTCCACGCAATTCAGATAAACCAGATATACAACAAAATAGGCTGAGGTCATGCGCGTAAGGGGAGTTCACATATTACAGAATAAGGTAAAATTGCTCAAGAGCTGGTCTGAAGAGGCACCTGATCATTAAGAGGACTGCACTTGGAAAGTTCTGCGCCTATACAGCGGTTGACGAATGAAACGCGTTAACTTAAAGATAGGGAATCGGTGCCTAGTGATAGAAGTTCGAGGCCTTTAACCTAAAATAAAATGTAAATATAATTGCCTTCGCTAACTGCCAATTTTGGCATACAAACTTTCACTTTTAGAGGGCCTTATAGAGCCAGACTTGAAAACTTTGTATATAAAGCCTATCATATGGAGTTTCACATTAATCAGAGGATTTCCCGAAATAACAAGGATTTTGGCGCAGAACACAAGGGAGTAAATAAGAATTAAAGCATTTCGTAGATCTTACTTGACGGTTAATAGTTGGCGCAAACCAGCTATGGACGCCGCTTACGGATCTATTTTAGTTTA
>CACRXP010000259.1:422724-435862 GCA_902702965.1 Spirometra erinaceieuropaei
CTGCCAATTTTGGCATACAAACTTTCGCTTTTAGAAGGCCTTATAGAGCCAGACTTGAAAACTTTGTATATAAAGCCTATCATATGGAGTTTCACATTAATCAGAGGATTTCCCGAAATAACAAGGATTTTGCCGCAGAACACAAGGGAGTAAATAAGAATTAAAGCATTTCGTAGATCATACTTGACGGTTATTAGTTGGCGCAAACCAGCTATGGACGCCGCTTACGGATCTATTTTAGTTTACTGCGGTTTACCTCGTTTCGATCATGGATTTTGCGTGCTACACATACTGTGCTTGTGGTACTCTTCAATACTTCTTAGCTAATCGTTCGGGACTCGAGCACAGGGCCTCAAACGTGTCGTCATTACAAAATACTTGGAGTTATTTTTTATTCTACAGTAAGCTTCTATTAAATATCAAAGAATTACACAACGCTGACAAGCGTTAATTGGGCTGAATCTAGGGACAAATTCATGCTAAGCGCTTACGTTTTAACTTGTGTTCAGTTGACTCAGGAACAAAAAAAGATAATTTTGTTATTTCCTCCAAATAGGCAGCACTGTGCCACTGGTTCAGAAGCAGCACGTTTGTCTACAACGCCGGACCTCATGTGTTTATAGCATCCAATAAAAAGTCCACCTATTCTCCCCGCCAGGTTCTTGGCACAATGAAGGAGAGGCCAAATTAAAGGCATCTGGGGCAGTGCGCGGATATGTGCATCCGGCCTGAACTATCTTCCCAAAGGGGCCTCTTTAATACATTAAAACAAACATGTCGTGTAAATATGAGTTTTTATTTGTATAACTTTAAGAATGTTAAATCTCCTCCCCTAAAATAGCCCTTCTACCACCATTCGAACATCATAGATGGCCTCGCGCTATAGTTCGGTGTGGTGGGGTAAACATATCCGTTTTCGACCGCCTCTGAATCAAGGCGGACCTTGTACACGAAGGCTGATGGGTCATTTAGCGTACATATAAGGTCATTTCAACGGAACGGACATCAGAGGCCATCGAAAGGCGCTTTCACTCCAGTTCTGGCATTAAAGGCCTCCAAAGGGGGCAATGAACCCTGGTGCCACGCTGCGCCGCTATGTATCCAATTATTTACTCTGTGCTTTTCGCCTCACAACGATAAAAAAACAGCTAAGCAGCTTCAGTGATCTCAATTAACTGATCTTGTCTTGTAACTGCATTTCTGACTCCCAAATGTATGCAAAAAGCTCTACCCGGCCGACTTACTACTTTCGGTGGCATTGAAATCTCTCACTTTGTGCATGTGCGACCGTCGAATGACTGCGAAATGACACGATAAGAGGGGCACTTAAGTGAAAGAACCTAATGGAATTTCTTTAAATGGAACAAAGAGCAACATGGATAATCAGTGCACGCTGCAAATAGTACCTGACGGTAATAAAAGATGATTTCATTTGATGAGGTGGCAGAACATTCCTTGTTTTGTTTTGAGGAATGCTATTTAGTCAGAGAAGCCAGTAGAGTAAAAGGTTGTCACTTCAGTCGTATGCCTTATAAAGAGGACAAGCGTGCAGCACCTAAGCAATTTCCTAATTTCATAGTCAACCTTAAGGCTTGCTCCGCATACTAAAGGATGCCGTATGCCAAGTGTTTCGTTGTGATTACGTATACGGGCTGATTTTTACGACGTTTAGTAAGAATGCATCGAAATTTTTGTGCGATGCGGCCAAATAATGATACTCGAATTGATTGTCAAGACCTCTGACTTCACCTTGATGTGGTGCTAAAATAACACTTGGAAAAACATAACATAGTTCTGCATTCATTGATTATCCACCGTATAGTGCATATTCTTGGTCGTGAACGATCTTTATGAGACATGGAGTTAAAGCCTGCTAGATAGAGTGTATTGGTGGTAGGTAAGGTCCGTAGAAGTTATGTTTGGCTAGTGCGCACCTGCAGTTGGACCCCTTTTCAACTGTACGTTGCAACTTTGCCTATTCACAACCCTGTCAGTCACTGAAGCTTCGGCAGAAACAGGACTTAAATATACGGTTGCACAGCATGTCTTTGTCAGTAATGTCATCCCGGCACCAGATATGTCAGCCACCGCGCCCGTTCCACACACCTCTCTACTGACCAGCTCGGACACAGGCTGGGGTCTGGGAATAAAGAATGAGGTCGATGACTCAGCGCATTTTCCTCTCTACAAATAATCCGACATGCTTGAAGTTATCATGACGCGCTTGGAAGGTTGCCAACTGAAGGGATAACTTTGACCTCGCAGTCCGCCCAGTGTTGTGTGTTTGTGTGGAGTGGCCGACTGGTGGTCTAAGAGTCAGGCTGCAATGGCTCCTTCTTGATATGGCCTTTACGGCACTGCCACTCCATGAGATCCGAGCCAGGTGTGACAGTACGCCTAGGTACGGCCTCGGCCACGCCAGCCCTTTCTGTTGTTGTTGGTTAAAATCCTGGTCATATGCTGTGTAGACCAGGGGTGTGGGGTGGAGCTCCAAGGTGCGGGCTCGACTGCGCCATCCGTCTGTGGCCTCTCCCGCCTCAAGTCTCCCAGACTGTGGCATGAAACCACGCCCGGGTGGTGGAGAGGGGAGTGCGGTAGATGCTGCGAAAGTCTACAGCCTCTATAAATTAAATCATGCGCGATTCACCGTACCTGCTTCACCTTGCTGTGGAGCACACGGGGAACATCGTCAGATGAGTCCTCCACATCTATTCATTGTTAGTCGTCATACGACAGCTTACATACGTGGACTATTGACCTTCAGACAACGCGGAAATGCTTACTTCCGTCCCGCTATTAGGATGAATCGGTGAGCACCAAAGTCATGCGACTAAGTGCTCTCGTCCTCCGTCTAGCCCACGTGAGGAGAGTCCGTTATTACAGTGGTGAAGATGTTGCTCAATGATCAAGGACGTGCAGCCTTGGGTTTTTAATGCCGTCGGCAGATTAACCAGGAAAGTAGCCGTTCGAGTACTCTCAACTTCTGATGATTAAGGTTCTCGAATGAGATTTACTGACATTGCCGTGATAATGGTACGCTGGGGTATGAAGCCATAGATTTCTGTATGGTCCCTAAGATAACACAAACCCGAGGAAATGCAAGGTTTAAGGTTCACTTTGCTCATTTAACTCACTGAGATAGGTTATAGTAAATGAATTTTTTTACATGTAGCATCATATATTGTTTTATTCGGCATCAGTTGCACCCTGAATTATTACATAACAGCCAATTTTAGGTAGGCCACGGAAATGTCTACCTCCCTGAACTATCTTCTGACAAAGTGCATTTTAATGCATTGAAAAAGGGATAGGGGAAAATACGATTTTTAATTTTTTTACATCTAAGAGCCCCACGTTTTCTCTCAAAAAAGCCCCCTTACTACCATACTTCCCGTATTTCGTATGACATGGCGCTAGGTTTGGGGGGAGGGGGGAGGGATACATATATCCGTATCTGAACCAACTTTCAGTCGTCGAAATAAATGGAAGTAGATGCAGGTTTCAAAAGAGAGCAATGCTTTTCGGCGGCGGATGTGCAAGTTTTGGATTCTACAATAGGTGAGCTAACTCATGAAATATCAACCGAAATTCCGAAATGCATTTTCGTTTCGAAGGATTAACCACGCAGGGTTGTAAAACTAATCAGCCTGCAACATAATTATATAATATTTCACTTACCTCAGGATGCCGGCTTCCGAATGAACTTCTTTCCGACTGATGCAAAAACTACACTCTGTAAAAAATGATTATTTAAGTAACAGGATTTTTTCATTGGTTCTTGAGGCCCTTAAATAGTCAATTATCTTTCATGAAAAATGCATAAAAATATTCATTCCTCTGCTCATTCGGTAGACAATTACATCTACTTCTAATCTCATACTCGAAGGAAGAATATAATTCTGTTATCAAAAACCTTTCCAATTCCTGAATAATTTTGAACCTGCTCAACCGTTACACTTGCATTCAGGGTTTCCCACCTACAAGCCGTGTATTTTCCGTGTACGGAAAAACACACACTTTTCTACGGTAATAAAAGGGGACCATATAGGGTTCATAAAACTAAGCAATGGAATTGATCATATTGTTAACTTTACAAGCCACATTAGTAAGTGCTGAGACATGACGATTTATGAACGGTCATTTCACGGTATTTTAAAGTCCACAATTAGAAACTTTTTAAAACCGAATTATGTTCCTCCTTCGATTAGAAAACTGCAAGAAGACGCAATTGTCTACAGAATGAGCAGAAGAATTAGTATTTTTATGCACTTTTTCCATGAAATATAATTGACTATTTAAGGACATCGAAAACCAAAGAGGAAATGCATGCTACATAAGTAGTTATTTTTTACTGAGTGTAGTAACTGCATGCAGCCGAAAAGAAGTTTATTTGAAAGTAAGCATCCTGAGGTAGTTGAATTGTGATATAATTGTGTTGCAGACTGACTGGTTTTACAACCCTACTTAACTAATCTTTCGAAACAAAAACGCATTTCGGAATTTCGGTTAACATTTCATGAGTTAGCCCATATGCTGTACACTTCACGTTTGGATAGGCGGGCGACCTCAATGCCCAACTGCCGCAAAAGTTTAATTCCTGTTTTGAGTTTTAAGTCTGTCAGCTGCGCAACCTAGCAAATCTGCAGATCTTGCTCCTTTTGTTGGACTTCTGCCAGCGACTGGGACGGAGGTGAAATAGGCAACACACTAGACGGTTAGGACGATCAAATTACACGAATAGCCAGCTCCTGGTGGACCGTGTTTATTAACTATTGCAGGCACCGGCAGTGGGTTTTGCGCCTTCATCTTTTAACTGTCCTCCATTTTCAGTTGCGATCCGGTAAGGGGCTCACTTAGCAGCGTGCGAAAGTGGAAAAGAGCACGATCTCGAGGCGCGTGCCAGGAGGCGTTGAAAGATAATCAGTGGGAGAAGAGATGCGTGCGCAGAAACCGCGTTAACTTGAGCTGCCTTCTAGGCGGCACAGCCACTAATTCTGCTGCAAATCAAAGAGTTCGTTGATTTTCCGTTGCCGCCTATCACTCTAAGATTTATTACTAGGTTCTCTGCGGTAAACACTTAACGGGGTCCACAGAGTCGAAAACAAGTGGACCAATTAAAATCGAGGATTCCCACATTCTCAGAAGCCATGCTTCATTATCTCGGAAATTTCTCGAAATCAGTACAGCAAACAATCCTTACATCCAACAGTGTCTGTTCATAGCAAGACAGCACAATGGCCTATTCAGAAGGCGGAGTGAGGGCGTTTGTGTGTGTGTGTGTGCTTCCCAAACGGGCCACGTGGCAGATGCGCTGGATCAACATGGGGGCCATATTGGACTCTGGCAGGCGTTATCGGCTTTGCGCACCGTAACAAATGCCAACATTTTCGGGGTGCGTTGGCGGACTTGCGACTCCACCACACAGAGACTGACGAACCAGTGCCTGGAACACCAGCCTACACTCGCCGCGTCCGCCTCTTCTGTCAACACTGCACTCGCACATTTATTCACCGCATGGGGCTATTAGGCCACATGCGCGTCCCAAAAACCTGCGGTAGACAACCGCCGACTGCACCACATCATCACATCCTCCCTTACCAGCATCTTATCACACATCAACACCACCCACCACAGGCACCAAATTGCCACCTCCCACGCAAGCGGGAAGTGTGCGTCTCAGCTCCTTCTCCATGCGGCTTCTATCCTGCATCTGTGGTCAGAGTCTGAGACGAAGGCGATGCGTCGATCGCCGTGGCTTGGTAGGCAGCCGACTGACGCCCCAAATCAGTCCACGCAGTCTGCCTAGTTGTGTGTGTTGTGTGAAGCGGCGGACTGGTGGGATGAGATCCAGACTGTCACGGTCCCTTCTCAAGCGATCTGCGAAAATCTCATGCGTGTGAAGAGGCTGTTTGCGTTAGCATGTGTGCTTTATGGGTAGTGCCTTTCAGCTGACGACTGTTTCGTTATCCAACCTTGAAGAATGACAGTCCAGGTTACATTCCGGGCCGCGTATCGCCCTTCTTGGTCATCAGGTCTGAAAGCGTATGCTATGACAGTATCAACAAACCATGGCCCTCACAGCCTGGTATCCACCCCAGCCTCTCTCCATCTCTATCCAATTCAGTGTTTATCGCCGAGTCGGCCGTAGTGATCCCTGCTATTTACGACTACGTGTTATATAATGTTTATTTATGGGTAGTGCCTCTCAGTCGCTGACTGTTTGGTTACCCAGCTTTTGAAGAGTGATGGCCCAGGCAAATTCAGGGCTAGGTATCATCCCTCTGGGCCTTAGGGTCTGTAAGATCAGCAAACCATGGCCCTCGCAGCCTGGTATGCGCTGGCAGTTCCCTGACACCTGGTTCCCTGCCGGTAGGTGCGCTTGCGCTCCTGCTGGGTATGCAAGTGGTAGGGATGGCTGTCCAGTCATCATCCTCGTCCTTCTGACCCCTGTTGGGGTGTTGTTGTGCATGTTGTGGATCAGGGGGTGTGTTAACACGCCTAGGTGCGGATCCGGTCGTGCCAGCCACCTGCGTTCTCTCCCGCCTCCGGTCTTCTTGGCTCTGACTTGACGCCGGGTCCAGGTTGTGAGTGGGGAAGAGAGGGTGCGGTAGATGCTGCGAAAGTACACTATCACGATAAACTAATTCACGTGCATGTCACCGTGCCTCTACGTCTAGTTGTGTAGCACACGGTGGACATCGTCTGAATCGACGGTCGAACTGTCGTGTGTGTGTGTGTGTGTGTGTGAGAGAGAGAGAGAGAGAACAGTTTTGCTCCCTAAATAACCCTAACATAAAAAAAACAACTAGAATAACAAGTAACCATTCCAAGATCTGACAGTTTGACCAGCGCGAATGATGACGTCTTCTGTGTATCCCATAGCGGGTTGGGCGCAGGGACGGAAAATATCACGTGAATTGGTTTATAATGATGGTAGACTTGCGCCGCATATACTGCACTCTTTCTTCCCTTGCCCTCCTGGGCTCGGTGTCAAATCAGAGTCAAGAAGACCAGAGGGTGGATCAATCACAGTGGCTGATCCACGCAAGATGAGCCAGGTTTTCACACATGAACAAGGAAGGGGGCTCGGAACCCAAAGGAATGGGATTGCTACAGACGCCACAGCCCCACTCTATGTGTGAATCCTAGTATCTGATATGTTATTTACCCGCCCGTATCCTCTTAACTTCCATAACACGCACCCATACTCCGAAATAGACAAACTGACGATCATGGTGAGGAAAAGGGTCACTGAAAACTTTAGTGGATACGAATAATCTATGAGCATCTGTCAATTGGAATAAGTATAAGCTAACTTTTACAGAACGCCAGGTCGATTTAAAAGCTCCCACCAGATCAGTGTTGAGTATATCCGCTATATAGGCTCGTTTGAGGAAACTCCTGAATGGAGAGTTCTCTGGTCTTTGGAAAAGACAACTGCTTGTGTTGCAGGACTACCCCAGTCCCATTCTCAAGGCATCCGGAAAGCTAACAAGGAGGGTTTGTCTGGATATCATCGTCTGATTGCTGAATATAAAAACAAAAGTTAAGGTCTCGAAGATTCCCAATGCAAGTAAGTTTTCGGAACTGCGTATTTTAAAGTGAAATCTGGGAAAACCCAGTCGTCGTTAAGTTCACCCATCTGGTAGTAAGCAAACGGGGAAGTTAGGGAATCCAGAGAAGAGCCGAAACCCTCACCGTTGTCATGCAGCGACAGAACATCGACGAAGCATGTGACTGAGCTTTTACCTGGCACCTCTGCTGTCGATATGGTAAATCATTAAACATACGTTCTGCCCACTGTGCTGTGAGCATTTCATTCAGAGTGAGAAATATGATTACTCCGATCTTTGTTCGCAGTCACGCACTCTAGAATGGAGCTATACGCAGGCAGTTCAACGCATTTTAAGCAAATATGAGTCAATGAAATTAGGACAGGGGTAAATACCTTTAACACTACTGACATCAGGCAGAATTTTTTTTACCTGAGCCCGTCTACCTTCGAGGAAATGTTCGTCATCGTTTAGAATCGGCTTTGAGTAGATCTTTCTTAACAAAATACTTGTTCATCGGTTTGTTAGACTTTTAAAAATCAAGTGGTTACTTCCTAATTTATCTATTATTTTCTGGCTTACGATTAGAACTCAGTTTATCGCATGACATATCCGCGATGCACCTAAGTGCAGACCTAGACCTAAAATTCTACCGGTTGGTGCTTCTGCATGATTAAAACACTACGGTGAAACTTAGACAAGCCTACCGCAAGTACACATATTTGCACATTGAAGCTTTGGAATCAAATTATTTCATATAGCTTCGTCAGACGTATCCCTTGTGATTTTTCCGTCAATATTTTTGATCATAATTTTGATATTCTAGGGAAAAATGCACACATATTGTCCTTTCCACACATGCTGCCGAGTCTTGGACGTAGTCCCCCTGCTCTCATTACACATCCGCTGTAAGACAGCAATAATCGGAAACATAAGTAAAACGCTCTGTCGCGACGCAGTCATCGTTGTGGCCTCAGAAACCCAGGTAAATGTGTTTGGCTAGGATAGGGTGCAGTGAAAAACGCCACTCAGATAAACACTATCTAGGAAAGTTTCCCACTTAAATAAGCAGTGGAAAAGCCATATGTAGTACATTTTGCATCGTAGGGGGGTTTCGAAGTGGAATGGAAGTCTGATTAACTCAATCACTGGCATATGATGGTGAACATTGCGGTTATTCCTAGTGAGGTGCGCCTGATCGACCCTCCAATTTTGTGTGTTCGGCCCTGATCTTTGTTTTTCTTTGACAAAGTATATTATATGATGCAGTGCTGACATAATCACGGTGGGATCGAAACAGTTGAGGATAGCGCACACGGCGTAACGTGGAGCGCTGACTTAAAACGAGCTGAACAAGGCAGTTGGACATGCATCACTCTCATCAAGTACGAGATGATACTAGGAAAAAGGAGATCGTATATAGGAAAATGATAAATGATACAGAGGAAAATGAGTTGCAATGAGGGGATAATCCATGTGCAGGGGGAGGTGACGTCATATCCGCTGGACAACCGGTGGGGACTGCAGCGGTGGGGGCAACTGCAGGGGAGGGCCGTGAAAGGAGCCGGCGCGGACAGGGATAAACGTTACGTTAACGGCGAGGCTGCGGGGAGGGGTTTCGGCGGTTAGGCAGAGACAGGGCACTGGCTATTTTTGCCGACAGGCGGTTATGCCAACTCCTTCCTGGATCCCCAACAAAAAGCGTTCACACCATTTAAACAACCAAGTTGAGTTCCTTGGGTGGTGCAATTAAACCTTTGCAATATGGCTAAGGTTCAGTTAGCAACAATTAATTTGTCTTTCTGTCGAGTATGAACTTTTCAGCAAACAAAAGTTGGTTTATAGGCCGACATTTTGCTTGAAAACAGCCCGTCTTTTCACTGGCGAGGCTCCTTGGCAGCAAAACACGAATCACACCCTCCTCCAAAGTTGGCCGGGGAGAAAGTTGATAGCTGATGTGGAGGTTGATGGAGTGATTAATTTGAAGACAGTCTGCTAATTTCATTAAACAGATTGCCTGCTACATTCCCACCTGTTCGCGGTGATTTATTGCGTCTGCGATGTCAGTTCGGTTCAACCACACTCTTTATCCAGGAGGCCATGTCTTTTGGCAAATCATGTACATCAGCAGGGTAACATTTAAAGTGAATTTGTTGCGTTGAGCGGGTGATAGTAACGTTACAAATGTAAATTTAGGACTTTCTCCTGCGTAAATTACCTTCGAAAAATTCCTATTGAAATTGGGTGTTTTTTGTGATTTATTTTTCATATTTACGCGGGTGCAATCATATTTAATAGAAGTGATTCATAAAAACTCATTTCTGATACACTCTTTAAAGGAGCCTGCGTTTAATTAAATTTATGTATCCACAGAAAAGGAGTTTTTCCGATTTTGAATATTTCATAGTCACAGTATTTTTTAGAGTTGGAAACTTTAAGAACAGGTGAAAACGCAGATGGCTTCGTATAATAAGCAGTTTTTATTCCAAAAATTAAAAAAGCCTCAACACTACTCCTTTCTGGACACAAAATTCAGAGAAAATGCGATTCCTTATAACATTTTTATAAAAATGAAATATTTACTCACGATTTTAATCCACTATAATGAGATCGACACGGATAGGGGAATAACTTCGAACTCACCTACTAAGGCCGGCATAGTACTGCGTGGAAGTCAAATTAACACTAGTCACTTGCTTGAAAGAGTTTGCAAATTCACCTGATGATTTTTCATGCATGTTCCATGAATTTTGGTTACGAACTGTATTTATTTGGACACGAAAATAATAATCCTCTGGAAGGACGAAGAATCTTAGCTGCACCAAGATGGTTAAAGTCTCATGGCACGTGTTTTCCCATCTGCACTGAGTCTGCGTGAGCCCATAATTGTTGCCGTACATTCGTGTGGCACGCGCTGGACCGGGGCTGATGTCGCGTTAGCCAATGAGATCAAGAGAGCATCAGCTGGCTTACAGGATCGATCAGGCCACTGGTACATGGGGGAGAGAGAAGCTAGGTCGATACTGCAGAATCCATCCTCACGGCCATGTGGATCTAAGGCAACAAGGCATCAGTCATGGTTTCTAAGGTTGTTATCTGAAGGGGCCATTTTAGCGTTAACCGGTAAATGCGCAGACGGGACGAGAGACATAATCCAACCGGCCTCGAATTTTAGTGAGCACTCCCGTAGGCAGAAAACATATCGGAAGTTGTCAAGCGCTCGTTCACACAACTTGGACTTGGCGTTGCACGCGGACCAGAAGAAAATATCAGGCGCCAAGTTATGAGGTCGAAAGGCCCACCGTCACGGCAGGGAACGTCTGAGGTCCTTTACCGAATCTGGCACAGCTATGGAAAAAGGGAGAAACTGGGAGATTATTCCAGACGCGAATGGCCGAACATGCAGCAGCGGCGGGGAGGAACGGCGCTGGCTCTCAAGTCACGGCTCATTCCACGGGGTTCTGCCACACCTTCAAGATTTACGAGGTCGAAATCATGGCAAGAGGAGACAAATGCGTGAACTGCGAGCTGCCTAACTCATGGTTCTCCGGCCCGCAGTCAATTAAGAAGCACAATGATCTCCCGCCCACATATTCCATGTTGAGACTTTGTTTGGCAGCCCACTTAGCTATGTGGGGAGAGCACTGGTGATAGACAGTTCCAATGACGGCGGCCTAATCCCGGAGTTATTATCACATCAGGAATCCGCAATAGAGGTCAAATTTCGACAATTAACAACTCGGATGCGGACTGGCAGGCCATCCTTGCCTCCAGTACGACCCCAGTGATGAATGTAGGAGTTGTTAATTATGGTAGGCGCGTGGTTGCGGTGTCCTACAAGTATTACACGCCTTGTACCTCCATCATCCTGACCTACAACTGTCTTTGATGGTGGGCTCCATTGAGGACCCGAAACGTCTGGCCAATCAGCCACTTGCCCCAGTGATCGCAAGTTCTTCTTCTGGGCTAGATCAATCTCCTTTCAGAATGGGGGTCAGGCTGTAGCTGCTCCTTGATAATGCGATCTCTATGACATTCCCACCAAACTGAAATCCGAGATCTCCCAGACGTAGCCTAGTACATGTGAAGTGGGAACCAGGTCGTGCTCGTGGTACGCGTAGATGAGTATTTTGGCTCTGTAAGCATCTGCGCCCACGCCCACCTATTTTCTCGACTTTGTCTTACCATCGGAACGAAATGAGAGCAGGACAGAGTGAGGCAGGTGAAGTGCGGGTCCACCTCAGTATAAGCAAACTCCTTTGTACGTCATAACCGCGCAGACCTCGTAGGACAGTGGTTAACCTCGTCGTCCGCGACGGTCGAAATATCTATTTATGTGAACGAACACCTAATCAGGTATTGGCAATAATTTCCTCTTTGAACTACGATCAGCTGCTGGAGAGTGTACCACCGACTTTCTAGAGACTATAACAAATAGTGGTCAAAAAAACCATATCTAAGACGGCTGTAGTTTTCACTCAGAGGAAATGGGTGCAAGTAGGCGGAGTGATGCAAATATTCGAGCTACTTCAGTGACACCGGTAACCTTTACAGACTTCAGAAATCATCCACTCGAATAGATCCTAGAATAGGGGAATAAAGTCAGGAGTATCTCAGAAGAGAATTACTAAAAAGAAGAGAATTGTGCCAGTTAGAAACGACAGACTTATAGCAGCTAAATAAAAAAAAACTGACTAAAGTAAGCTATACAAATTGACAGGAAGCTTTAAAATGTATACGCTCTCGTCAGGACATGCTTTCAAATTTGAACGGACGTTCTACTTATAAACACTGAAGGATTTTATGCACTGAGCGAATTTATGGAAGTTTCATTACGTACTTGTAGTCCTCACCACAAATAAGCTTATTCACTTTTGTCGTCATATGGGCACTTTAAACTGTTTCAAAGGCTTTTTCGGGAAAACTTAATGGAAACCCGAAATGAGGAAACTTTTTGCTAAATGAAGTGCTAACAGTCTGCAGTTCCTCTAGGGCGTCTTTAATGGTTAAAATTAAACTAGGGAAAGACACACCTCTTGTTCGATCGGAAAGCTAGCTTTGACGAATGTACACTCAAGTCATTTATAGGCTGTGGTAAACCGGCTGGCTTTCCTTATTTATATTTCTGTATAAATCTCACAGCAGTGCTGAGCTTTGCATTGTTTAGGCGCAACTGTCTTTTTAATCAAAGGCAGACTTTACATGTGATATGTCCCAGGATTTGCTACGGGAACAGAGATACTTCATTACCCGAGGACTAATAAAGTATTTTTCTCTCACAGGTCGCTCACTCGAAAGCTGAAGTCTTGCAAAATCGAGACGAAGAAAGGGCTGAGAACTTATCAGAAAAAGGCATCTTTACCAGCATCAACCCTCCGAACCGACAGACACTCGGTGGCAAAAAGGACGAACGGGTAAAGAGACCCATGAACGCTTTTATGGTGTGGTCTCGGGGCCAGCGCCGTCGGATGGCGCAAGAGAACCCGAAAATGCACAATTCAGAGATAAGCAAGCGCCTGGGGACGATGTGGAAGGCGTTGAGTGAGTCGGACAAAAAACCCTTTATCGACGAAGCCAAACGTTTG
>CACRXP010000259.1:438245-452159 GCA_902702965.1 Spirometra erinaceieuropaei
GCTTGCTGCGTCCCCTTGAACAGGTATTCTCATAGATAGGTGTTTTCTTTCCGCAGTTGCCATGGTGGGCATTGCAGTGCGCTCCCCTCTAGGTCTCCGTTCTCGTGGAGTATATACCGCAGCTGCCGGAGTTCTGCTTCAAAAGTCTCAGAAGAGCATATACGCCGCACTCTAGCTGCCAATCCCTAGACAAAATTCCGTTCAATATTTAGGAGAACAAAACTGTGAAAATCAATGTATTGTCCTGTGCGGGGTTTCTATCAGAATACCTTACGCTGGATAGACCCATCTTCTTGTCTGCGCGGAAGAACAGCGAGGGACGCGACTTCGTTTTCTGCCTCGAATTCTGCAGATAACTTTAGCGAGGGGTGTGCAAGGGACAAAATTTCCCTCATTTCCTAACGATAGCCCTTATGTGAAACTAAACCGTTGCCCTACTCTTGACCCTAGCCCAGCCCCGAACCTTAACTCTGCGGCTAACACTGGTCTCCACCGTAACCCTAAACTTAATTCCGACCTATCCTGCCTGTAAATTTATATCTGGCCCTAAACCTAGTCCTTAACCTAAACCCAATCCTCATTTCACTGGAAGTTGGCTCAAAGTCGCCCGTATTGCAGGCGGTCCCTATTCTCGTGCCTTGTTTAGGGGGCCATATATGTCAGTCCTGCCGAGATGCACCCCACGTAGAGCCCGAGTGAGACTCCTAGAGCTCTTCAGAGGAGGTAGTTAGGAACAGCAGAATCGGTTTAAAATTCAAACTCAAAAGTGCCCAAGAAATGAAACAATCAGTTTCTTAAATGCCCTTGTACAAAATCTGGCCAAAAACTCGTATCATAGAACTTTCACAAGTTAAAGGTAATCAGGAGTAGTCGAGGAGATTGCAAAGAAGAATGATTAATACATCTGAATTCAAATTTAAATTAGTGAAGCAGAGAAGATTGTTCACATAAATCGGTGGTGGGAGGTAGCTCTTCGGTATTCTGGTTACTGCTGAACACTGCAAATCAGACAACGCACCTGATCGAGACAGGAAAATGCAAACGAATCACCCATTGTTGAACCAAGTTTCATACTTTTCACTGTGATTTAATTATAGCAGATCTATTCGTTAATTAATTGGCAATATCCTTTGGTCAAAAAGTTTCTCCTTAAACTATTCTTATGCCTCTCTAAAACAGGGCTATTTTCAGGCGATTGACGGGATGTTTAAGAGTTTACTTGGAGTCCCGAGTGCGTCTTGGTTAAAACCTTGTATCGTTATCGATGTGATACGTACGTTGACCCCTAGAACATAGTCTTATAATTTGCCCTCAAGACTTCTCCCAGGAAGGGCAAAACTAACTCCTGATACTGTAGACAACCGATGAACTCATAATCAATATGGTCTAAGCCTTGGATAGTCAGCGACCTGTGGTAGTTGTCAGCCGGTTTGGCAGTATTGGTATCCACCTGTTTAATAGTAGGAGCACTGTGAGGGCTCGACCTCACGACATTTGCTACAAAACCCACATCTTAAGGAGGAATTAGACCGAGGAGCCGGAAGGGGAGATATTCGCGGATGAACGTCTGCGGATAGGGTTAGTGCTTGGAGGTGTCAAAAGGACCTCGTGTATCTGAATCAGCGGCGATGACAGAACTACCAGCAGTAACAGCGAGAGGCCGATTTGAGACGGAAAAACCTCGTAAAGTCTAAAAGCACACTCGCGTTGCTTTGTTTTATTTTATTTCACAGATACAGTAGCTGGCATATTTCATGAAATTTTTAGCGAAATTTTGGAATGTGCCTGCGACCAGAAAGGTCGGCTTAGCTATGGTCGCGAGAATGATCGTCGTGAAACATAATCTCACGATATTTTGGCCACGCCAATATGTCAGCCTTTGAATAAGTTTTTTCCGACCGCCTGCGAAAAATGAACCAGGCAAAAATGACCATTTAAGTGGTATGAGTTTCTCATTGGTTTTCGGAGCTGTTGTAAATCCGGACTTGTTTCATGGAAGATGTGCACAAAAATATCTTTTCTTGAGAATATTTGGTAACAACTGACATCTTTTTCAAGTTTTATACTCAAAACTAGTTATCTTTCGGTCTTAAAAGTTCGTAACTATCAGAAATTGTAAGACAGTGAAATGTCCATTCATACAGCACCGTGTCTGTTCGTTTATTGGTGCTGTTTTTGAAGTATACAGCATTGTTTGCACAAATTGCAAAATTTGTGAGCCCTATACGAGCTTACATAGCAGCGTAGAGAATTAAATGATTTGCCTTGCATGGAAAATATACAGCCCGTGGACTTGTGGGCAACGATATAGACGCGGTCAGAAGTACTTGATTACTAATGGCAGGAGATAAGTTCAGTTCAGCAATTATGTAAATACTGACAATCAAATCTCAAACGACCTGATCATCCAGCACACGTGGCCGGCCGAGGAGCTACAGCAAGGTTGTATCCCTTCATCAAAACAAACAGTACAGTTAAGGAAAAGTGAACAGGCAATTAAAGGCAAGTTAATCTGGCATCCCGACACAGAATCTAAACTCCAAGCGTCAGCCCAACTGTAGTTTGTGTTTAGAATTATTCTGGAGATGAAAAGGCCAGCTGACACAGAAATATAACCCTTCTTCGCGTATAAATTCCGAAGAAAACGTAATTGGCTACCAAACATGTAGTATTCAGCAATATTTCGAGGCCGATCGGAAACTCAACGTAATCCAAAACGAAAGGAGAGAATAAATCAATTTAACGGGAGAAAAGTTCTCTCTATAAACACAAAATGGTATGTATACGATTACTCCTGTCAGTTCTATTTAAATTTATTAGGCACCGACCGGCCTCATGGCATGTCATCTTATGAAAACTTTTGATCCTACGACGTCCCCATCGGCGAAATCAAGCAAAAGCCAGCTTCTCTTGTTGAACCCCATCTCATTTAACTCCAAATCGTTAATGAAATTATGAAACACAGGAAAACTGTTTTGGAATCGACACCCAGAATGTAGGCAGTTGACAAACCGTCATATATGAAATCACACTACTTATTAAACGATATTTATATGTAAACTTCACTGAAACACTGTTATAAGACGTGATTTTATGTCTACTTTAATATTTACTACGTGTTTGGTATCAGAATACATTCTATACCTCTAAAAACGAACTTTACTTAATTAGAGCCATTTCTGACGTTTTCGGGATATCGCGCTTTTCAAAATAAATCGGCATTTCTTAACAACGCAATACAGCCTATAATATTTCTTTTATATTTTTAATTCTATTAAACTTGTGCTTAATCAACATAGACATTTTACTCATGAAATGGTATCGGTTTGCGAGTGATTGACAATCATTCGTAAATTTCGATACATTTCATGAGTTAGGTCACGAACTGTATGAAGAGGAATGTTTTACGTATGTTTCCTTTAGAGTAAGTTTGAATTTATAAGAGCCTCGGAAATCAATAAAAAAATCATACTACTTAAATGATCCATTGCCTGGTTTATCTTTTGTAGGCAGTCGGCATCTTGGCGTGACTTAAATATCGTGGGATTATGTTTCATGATGCTTTTTAACACGATCATAGCTAAGTAGATCTATTTAGTCACAAACACATTTCAGATTATCGGTTAACATCTCCTGAGGTAGACCGGCTACTGTATGGCTTGGTGTTCTGGTGACAACCAAAATAAGTTCATTTATGTGTATATTTGGCAAACTTCCTGTTCTGTGATCCTGTCGGTCTCTGAGGGGGATTCCGGCGTTTGTAGAATTTTTAAATGCATGCGGATTACCTCGGATTATGAAAACAACGTTGTTACGCCAAAGACTGGCCTGCAGTGCGTGACCGATCTCATGAAATGTTGGCCGAAATTGTGAAATTCGTTTTCGATTAGGAAGGATTACTTAGGTGGGGTTGTAAAATTGATTAGCGTGCGGCATAATCCTACAGCATTTCGGACTCGCCGGGATGTCGGCTTTTGGATTCACTTCTTCTTGACCTCCTGCATATACCGTACTCGGTAAAAAATGACTACTTAAGTAGCATGCGTTTTTCCTATGGATTTTCGATGGTCCTATAAAGTCAAACATATTTTATAGAAAACATGTATAAAATAAGCCTTCTTTCACTCATTTGGTAGAGAATCACATTTTATTTAAAAGTTTCTCAATTCCCGAATATTTTTGAGCCTGATCTGCCATTGCATCAGGGTTCAGCGACTCCAGTCAACAAGATGCATGCTTTCCGCGTAAGAAAAATCATATATTCCTCTAGGCCTTTAAGAAGGTATCACATAGAGTTCATACAATTGCGCAATGGATCCCAACTGTGTTGGACATTTCATGGGGAGGAGTGGTAAACGGACATGTGCGGTCCTGTATGCATAGACGTCGCACGGTCTTAAAAACCTCACAATTAGAAACTTTATGAGATCGGTAGAGGAATAATTGTGCCAGCGTTTGGAAAAATTTATGACTGTAAATCGCATTAAACCTGAAAAGGATTTTCCTGCGAAAGTTGCATTTTATGTGTATGTTGAGAACATTCATTCTCAGAGGCGTAGTTGACATAATTTAAGTGCAGAAAAACAGGCACAAAGGGATCGTAAGCTGAGTAGTTTTTCTGACCCACTGCCTTGCATGAATTAACTTGGGTTTATACTTCATAATAAACAAGGTTGAACCAGAACTCGAAGGCATGTTTCATATGTTTCGGCGCCTACTGTGATACAAGGGATCTATTCAGATCAACCTACAATGTATCCTATATTTTGTATTCACGTAAGACTATTTATACTGGCGTACATAACGTGCCTAAGAAAGAGACCTTTTGCTTTTATGCTCCCTGTGTAAAAGAAGGAGTTTGTAAAAAGGAAATCCACACAGAAGCTGGTAGCTAAACCAAGTATATAATGAAAAAAGGGCCCAACTGCCAAAGTATTGTTTGAGTGGGAATAAAAAGTCTAAAAGGACAAATTAACGACCTCTGATTGCTCACTGTGTGCTTGAACTCGCGCCAGAAACATACGCAATCCTGGTGCAAGACAATATTTGCCTGTTCACTCGGAAGTTAACCAAACGGACTGCTAGGGTTCTTTTTGCGGAAGACGACCAGAAACGCGTGTCATGGTTAACAATAAATAGGCATTTTCAGACTTAGCTAGGTTTTGTATGGGACGTCAAAATAAACCAAACCAGGAGACATCGACATATGGCACACGTCAAAATGAGCCTTAACGCTGCCTCAGTCAGTTCGTCATATGCAACCTTCAGTTGGCTTGAAGCAAACCCATTACCAGCACACGATGGGAGAGGAGAAAGTGGGTCGAACCCTTCATATACCCTTAACAAGTCCGCTTACAACTGGCCTGCTTCGTCGTAATATATTTGAAGTACATTTACACCATGGAAACGTGCTGAAAATGGTAACCCAGAGGGCTGCCGACTTTGACGATAATTCGAGCCTCCCCCAGACTGAGGGTCATATTGCAATGCTGCTTCTTACTGTAATCTTTACAACAACGTTCTAGAATGGAGATCAGAGAATTCCCACCCGGGATCCGACTCGTGCGTGTAGATATCAGCACATGTTTGGCACCGGACTCATACCCATCCTCAGGTGTCGTAGATTTGTTGGAAGCCGGGTATATGGGAAGAGAAGGTGAGGTAGATCCTAGATAAGTCTGCGTCACCATAGAAAAAGTCATCCTCAGCCGGTCGCCGTCTCCTTAATCATTGGCTGTGTTTGTCAAGATTATGGACATACTAAGAGTTCAATATGGGTCCACAACACGCACAGCCCATGTTGTCATTTAGCTGCTTTGTGTTGAATTCTATCATCCCCATAGACGTTTCTAAACAAACGTACAGGCAAAGACTACCTGCATGAAATATTCCACTGAAAAACCCGATCTTCCATGAATATATTAACACTTCATCCCTATCATCTACTAAACGAATCTCCTCGGCGGGTTTAAATCTTGAGAACCAGGACGAGTAATATACGGCGTGCGTGGACTTTTAGCAAAAAAGAAATTTAAGAATCCTTGTTGCCGTTCTGATGCCTTCATTTTCCGCTCCCACTTAAGCTGATATCCGGCCAGTCTGTCAACTTCACTCAACCAGCCATTAATTTTCATGGCAGACTTGGCTTAGTACATACTGATTACTTAAGACTGAACCATCCACAGCGTCTCTGTGAATATAACTGTGACCATAATTCGTTCTTCACTTTTGCATTCTCTATGGCAGTTGCTTTATAGATAATTGGAGCTATATGGACAAGTTCTCGCAATATTGTTGTTAATAAGATGTTCTACGTCTTTAATAGTCCTCTAGTTTGCTTGCATTTAGTTAAATTTTGACACTGACTCCCCCCTCCCATTTAGCAAAGTAGTTTCTACGGTTTCATTGTACTGCCGGGTTCGGGGGTCAGCAAGCCTTCAATAAATTCCGTTGGTTCAAATACAGTGGGGAAGCAATCATTCACCAGGTTCTGCCATAGCCCGAACGTGTATGTCCCACCATAGTCTTACCACCTCTTACCCAAATTCTAGACGATTCATTTTGTTCCATTTTTGGACGACGGTATTGTATGGGGCCCCGCCTAGTCATTATACCTAAGACTTGTCTGCTTTTTTATGTTTTCTAATGGTTGGTTCTGCAACAGGTTTCATAAGGCATTACGCGGTAAAAGTTAGGACTAGGGTAAAGTTTAAGAGTTGAAGGTTAAGAGTTTGGGTTAAGGTTGGAGTTAAGGCTAGGATCAGTGCCAGAGTTGAGGCTGGGTTTAAAAAGTAAGGGCAGGATAAGTGTTAGGCCTGAGTGTTAAGGTGGGGTTGAGGTTAAGCTTGGGATTGAAGTGAGGGTTAGTGTTAGAATTTCAACGTAACGATTTAATATTACAGGAGTCCTTACTTTTCGTGTTATCTGTTGAGACACACGCGAAATCGCTGTCCATTTTCGGTTTATTTTTATGCGAACGGCATGGCATTAGTTGGTCGATCAGTACCGACCGCAATAGTTTCCACAAAATCTCAATGCTCTCTTTTTACAATGTTTCGGAGATCAAACTAAGGAGGACTATTCGTGGACTCCTTATCGAAACTAATAACTCTTTATTTTTCGGCTACTTTACTTTCCCAATACTAAGTAATTAAACCCAAGGGACTTTGTGGAATAAGCTCTGTCTGACCAGTTTTTATGTTCGACCATCCAGAAGCAAACTTCTGGTGGTTAGGGCCTTGAGTTACAAGACTGGGAGTTTTGCGATTTTGGCAGTGTTTAGGCGTAAACATTTCAATCTACTTAGAGGCCGCGAAAAAGTGCTCGAACGCGAATACTCAACTTCCTGCGGACGTCTTCATTAACGACGCTCTGTTTAGAATACTATTAAGGATGAGGTTGTTGTTACTGCAATATTCCTACGTCAGCCGTTGTTTTGAACAGTTTTTTGTCTCTTTTATGGAATAAGTAACCCAGAAAATAACAATAAGCACTTTATTGTTAAATCAGTAAGACAAACCACGAACAAGGACAAAGGATAACAGAGAGAGAAGAAACTATTTCTTGCGAAAAATCGCAGACTAATCTGACTAACCGTTTTACTTTCTCGTTTTCTAACAAAATCATGCATAAACGCAACCTTTCCCACTGCATTGAAGCCAGCTTTATTTCGAAACAGCAAAGCGGACTTTGTTGCGATCAGAGAAAAGGGCAAATGGTTAACTCTATCTTTAGGGAATTGATGCGATACAGAATCGATCCTCGTGCACGCAGCGTCCATGCGGCCAAGTCGAGAAGTCAGCTACGTAGTTTGCGCCGCTTCTGAAGATTCTGTGGCGTAAGTTTCCGTTTAGACGATCACTTGTTATCTCTATGACCATCTTCCTTTCCTCAAACTGTCCAAACGCGGTGCCGAGATAAGTATCAGTGACTGGCGTCCACTCAGCAGCCCATAAACACCGACGCGGCCTGATAAGTGGTGAAAGCCGCAAACAACTGGTCATTGCGGAACGCCACCTGCCGACTCACCGTCACCCTCCTCGGTCACTGAGGCCGAAGACGTCATTGTTTCTGACGTGCACATTCTTATTCTCTGCTAAAAATAGGCAGTGCAAGGACTTGCCCAGGATTCTAATTCCCTGCAGCATTATTATTGCTGTCATGTGCATCTACCATGGCCGCAGCACTTGGGTGCAGTGATGTTTCTACAACTGTGAGTATGGGTGGATTAGCTCGTGGTGTGTACCTGTGCGCTGCTCTGGACGAGGGGAGTAGTAATCAAAGGAGCGTCCGTCTATACAATAAATTCGGGACGAAGGGAGTGGAAGTGCAAAATAAGGAGGGGGATAGGTACTGGTAACAATGCGGCACTTATCTCCTGACAAAAAAAATATTTCTTAAAGCTCCACTTGGTCATGGAGGAAGAAGCCATATCATCGGTCTTTCGGACGCTCCGAACGCAGCTGCTAAGGCGAAAAGAGGAACATTTTGATTGATCTGAAACTGTCCGAAAAAGTGATTTTTTTTCTCTCTCTCGGTTTTATTTTTAGACAACAATGACGTACCTTTTACGGGATAATTTTGGTCAGTTATTTTAAGAGTTAACTTGGTCTTCCAAATTTAAAATAATTATCTGACCAAGAGCGATTTGATTATCTCTTTTCATGTTTATTGGCATAAGTTGAACGAGTTATGTGGGCAAAGTGAGGGAAAGCGAGCGCAGTCCACACAAGACGAAAGCTCGACATAGGCAGATTGTCGCCCACAAAACCTAAGCGGCGTAAAATTTGTCTCACAACTATGCGCTGATTTTTCTAATAGTCTCTGCATAACAATATATCCCGTCTCTCAAATGCTGCAGCATACTTTCCATCGAGACCATTGGACGATGAGTTGTGTAATGTCCTACTGACTGGTTAAAAGCCAGAGTTCGACCTGGATGCTAAAAAGATTTTGCCTGCAAATATTCAAAACATTGCCAGTTAAGTTAGGGAGAATGCCAGACATACGCCACACCGTCTTTATGCTGCATGGCGGTAAATAAATGCAAAAAGACGCTTCAGAAAATCTGGCTTGTTGTTTAGCAGGGAACCTGTAGGAACATTTGAAAGTAAACTGACCAAGGAATCTTTACTTTCGGAGACGGCGCCGTCACCTTTAGACGTAAAAGATATAGGGACTACCGAGGACCAAAATAAAGGTAAATTACCTTGGCGACACGTACACAGAACATCGTCATCTTCGGGAGTTCAAAATTATACCGAACTTGTAATTAATCTCCAATAAATGTGGCCAGGCTTGTTCGAAACAGTTCACTAGTTTGTATCCATAAAGAGTTCGTGGTCATTGCCAACGAAGTATTGCAAGGTCGGCCATAGTAAACAGAAGGCTTGGGCTCCACGAGATTTGCCAATCTCCTTCAAATAACCAATCTGATCCTTGAGTTACAACGTTAAACCATGTTCTTATATGTCTGTGTTCGAAATCTCAGTATACTGACAGGCAGGATGATGAGAGTTACTTTTAGCGTCTTCAAAGTCGAAAGTCCCCGTCAGCCAGTCTCCATGTTTCTCTAAAAATTTCATCGTAAGCTTTCTAAGACTTTTGTCCGATACCATGATTTGCCTATTTAAATTTCTTCTCAATTCTAAAGGATGACAAAATTGATCAGGCAAATGTGAAATTCGTTAGAACAAACCGCTGCGGAGAAGGAGGAGTCTTACTTGCCGGAACAAAAACATTATTTGTCCGACCTTTTAGAATCACTCCACACCAAAGAGAACGAGCAACAGGAAAAGGCAGCGGATGCATAGGAGTGTGATATTTATAGGATTTATTGGGTACCGCAGACAGACACCCATTAAGACTACAAGCTCCGTTTTCATCTCAGGAGTTCGTACTTCATTCGATGATGGGTTGATCGACGCATTAAAATTGTCAATGATCACGATGTTACCACTAATGTTTGTGATTGATGTAATAATCACTCGGCTCTTTGAAACATCGGTAACAACCCTGAAACAGTGCTCCCCAGCGCCCTCTTCACGTGACCACTTACTCCGTTCAGTAAAGACCTTAGTGCTGAATAGGGGGGCAGGGGAGTCCATTGTATTTGGTCATTGACTACAGCCCAAAAACATGACTTGGAACTCGCAAGGTTGTCTCCTATAACGTGTCTTATCGAGAGACCTAACAGTCATTTTCTGCAGTAAGCGTTTGAGCACCTAATCAAATGTTCTTCAAAAAAGAAACACATTTTTAAAGACTAATTATGAAAAGAGTTTCCTGCCCGATCTAATCGTTTGAACTGACATCGAAAATGATAGGGACAAAACTCGATCAGCAAGATGGCATTTGTATCAAACATAGCCGAAAAACTAAAATGGATAGTGCGAGTTTTGCGAGACCGACTAATGTGGAAGAGAAGGAAGTAAACAGGATTTTGGATTATATTTATATTTTTAGTTTGATAGCCGCTTTCAAGGATTTAAGTGAATGGTTTCGTCGATGTGTTTTTTTGCAAGAAGCCAAAGACTAGATAGTTTGGGAAAGAAGATGATCTCTACGCCTATGGAGTTTTTGGCTGTTCGAGATCTAACCTTCGAACTCGTTACACTCGGTTAGTAACGCCGTAAAAATCGGCCAAAAGAGCTTCATAGATGGCTTGGCAAGCTGATCTGCCTGACAAAGCAATTTTTGCGCGCTAAAATTATGCTGATCACTTAAGCTGCTGAGGCCCTAGTGGGTGTAAAAGAGAGCAGTAAGGACTGGCACAACAGGACCCATCATTAACCGCTGGTCGACAGATGACCGGACAACGGCACAACCGAAGACACAATTCGAGCGAATTTTTTGATGCAATGGAGGAATTTCTGAGCATGTAAAACTTGAGAAGTAAGACAAAGGAGGCATTACGTACCCCATTTAGACAGTCTTCGGGTTGCTGACCTCAAGGCGGGCTTTTAGTCCGGTGTATATAAAACGCGCCGACGCTTGTTAGTTCAGGCATGTTTTGATACCCTGAACCAAAAAGTGCCTGCCTCCACCACCAGTCCTACTGTTACCCGCACTGCCCCCCTCCCTAGCCCGTTTTTCAGCCTCCCCCTGGACTGATTTCGGACCGAATGAGGAAGGGGTGGAGGAGAGGCAAACATAACACTATTAGTCGTGCTGTTGGAGCACAAGGCTGATTGCCTAATGCTTCGAAACCCCTCCGAGATTGGGATTGGAGTCTGGCCTACAGAAGACGAAGAGGGAGACACTTGAGGGAAAGATATGTCGAGTTAAACAAATGCAAGCCAAGAGCCGTCTCCGTCGGCATTGTCAAATCTTGAGGGGGGGGGGCAAAATGGATGAGTAAAAGAATGTTTTAAGGTTGCAAAAGTTAAGATGGAGGGTGGAGCGACCATGCACAGCAGCACGAATCGAGGCACAAGCAGTGCGGTAGAAAATAAAAAGACATAATGAATTGCAAGAATGAACCGCATCTACGGGCCGACTTTCTAACTGACAGGAATGGGTTTTGGGACAAGACTCAGACCACACAAATTTGGAGATTGTTTTCGATAACACACAGTGAGCCAAATTTGGATTCTCGAGACTTACTCCGATTTAGCTCACTGGTGTAGGTTCTTCTCAGGGCTACCTCTCGAGCATCCACAGAAGACGATAGTGTACTTGACTGGAATACCATGGTTTGCATTATCTGTCATGACGGTTTGACCGTCGCGGAATACGCGGTTCACGGCTGCCCTACGCGGCGTGTGCAGCTGTTGCATGCACATGAAATTATCAGTAGTGAGGCAGACACACCTTCTCACGCCCACTTTAGCCCGGTGGAGAAACAGAGTCAAGGTGACCAGAAGTGGGAGTGGACGTAATTGGTGGCAAAGTTAAACGACTCGTCTACTCCGGTCGCACATATCAGTACCCAAGTGTGCCAGGTTGCGCCTGGATGTCGCGAGCGTCAACTTGATGAGTGTGTTATAAAGGACTCGTCATGAAGTAGCCATTGCAGCCTGACCTTCGGTCCAAAGGAAAGGTGACTTAGCCAACCAACAGACAGCCTTAAAAATCACGAATGATAACTTCATGTGTTAGATTCGCGCGTAGGATTTATTATAGAGAGGAATACGCCACATAGCCATGAAAATGGATTCCTCAATATCGACCTCACTCGGTTTCCCTTGAACTCGGTACACGGCGTGACGTGAGTCTCCATTCAACGTGTGCACCACGGATTTAGGGCAATAGAAAAGGACTTAAAGAAGGAGACACGATCGCCGGGACAAGAGCTTTATTAGCCTGACATTTCGGATTCCTACTCGAATCCATCATCAGAGACAAAAAAGCAGAAACGGGTGGTTGTTGCACAAGGGGCTGCGGTATTTATAGGATGCAGTAGCCATGCTACCGCATACCTATGAACATTCACTGCTCCCCCCTTCATCCGGGATCGTCGCACTTGGTGTGTTCATTGCTTGATGGCCGATATTCGAGTCGATAATTGCTGCCATTTCATCACGTGCGTTGGATGTTGGCGTGATGATTGCTCGACCATCTGACGCACCGACTCCGGTGTTGGGAAAAGTGTTCACCTCTGCGCTCCCCGCATGGCTTGTTACTCCGCCTAGACGAAGTTTCAGCACGGAGTATGGAATGGGAAGCTCGTTGCACTTGTTGATGGGACTGGACTGGCCCCCTTCCTGGGACTCGTCTCTTCGCTTCTATTAGAAAAGGACTTACGCAGATTGAAAAAGGTTTGCCATAAGACTGAGATCCCCCTTTGACTAGACTCATCTGCAGCACAGCTCGTGTTTAGGGGACGTTTATATGCGCCTGCAGATTGAAGGATGCTTTAGTTGTGGTTTTCACCATGGATTTTCGTGTATGCCCATATGACCGAATAGATCAATGTTGTGTCGGAATGTACGGGTAGACAGGGAAGCCCTACATTATAGGCTCTCCGACCACGTTGTGATGGATTCGCAGGTGGCCGATCAGGTAGGTGAGTCATCGAAATGTGCAGTCGCGGTACTGACAAGTTTTAGCTATGCCTGCCTTGTTGGTGGTAGTGTTGGGAGTGGCCGCAGTTGTCCTTTGTGTTCGAACAACGTTCTCATTACAGTCAAAGCGATCATCTCTAACCATAACGGATCAGAACTGAGGCGTGATGCTGCGGCAATGAGATGCGAAGGGGATGACTTCTGTGAAGTTATTAACGATGGGGAAGTTATGTGCCATGGGAGTTGTTGAACTGATTTTCATGACGGCGGATTCGGGGAGCCCGCCAAGTGCGATGCGTGCCCCGAGTGTCAGTTGGAAATGTGGAGCCACCGACGAGAGCTGGGTGCCAGTTAACGGTCAAGTGAAGCATCTACCACGCGCACCAGACCTGAGGAACGAACTGCCGATCCCACACGGTGTACCTCCCTTACTGAGCATCCCATACTATCTGCTATAGTACCCATAAAGCAGCTAGTAAATGATCTGTCACAGTCCATGGGGTTATCAAAAGCGTTATTTCTATTTCCGGGTGCTCTGCTTATATTTAAGTAGTCTGGTACACAGGGGTACATGGAGCAAACAGAATCCGTCATTGCTTCCAGTTACCGGGTACCCCAAGTGTCTCTTTAGCCTAGCTGCGCATAAACTTCTACCACTACTAAGGATAAGTATCGATCGCATCGCATTGGTGGCCATTCCTTTATTCGTCAATGTGGGCATGCCGGGTAGACCGCCGATAGCTTACCAGACAGGATTCAACTTCCCGGGTTTCCTGTCAGTGCAAGTTAATGTCGTAAAGTGGCCAGTGCCAAGTCTAACGTCCAACAAAGCCGATTAATGACGTTTGAGTCTTCCACTTGCGAAGCTCAAGCACCTGGAAGTCCGAAATCAGGACGTTGCAGCGCATTA
>CACRXP010000259.1:457227-503929 GCA_902702965.1 Spirometra erinaceieuropaei
AGGACATCTTCATTATTATGAATGTTTAAAGGCCTGACAATACGTGAATCATTCAGTTTATTTCAGTTTATTTGGTAGGGATAATAGGCAAAGCCTTTGAAAACCCTATTGATTACATGTCAGCTCATTAGAAATAACTGCACACGAATAATGAAAATATCCGCTATAAAAACGGTACTTGAGTCATTTGAGTAGCATTGTATCAAAGAAATAAATTGCGGGGTCCAGAGGTATTTAGTTCAGATTCAGACTGTCGAGGGAGAACAGGGGCACAAATAATCATCCAAGAGTTTCTTGAAGAGTTACAGAGACGTCGCCTCCACGACTGACTGAGGGAGATCATTCCATTTCTCCACTACACTTTGCGTGAAATATTCAGAACGAAGATTCAGCCTGGACATTGTTGTCCGTGGCTTCATCGAGTGACCACGAAGATTGGGTGAAAGGTGCCACTGAAACATGTCCTGAAAGCTAAGTCCATGCTCAAGGCCATGCATTATCTTGTAGACGAGGATAAGATCACCTCTTTGCTGCCTGTAACACAGAGGGAATAAATTAAGGCAATTGAATCTGTCTGTGTAAGATTGGCTTTTTAGACCGTTTACCAGCTTTGTTGCACGACGTTGTACCCGTTCGAAGCATGCTTGGTCCTTTACTAGCCACGGCCGTCATGCGTGTAGGCCATATTCTAAGTGGGACCGAGCAAAGGTGCCGTAAACTACCAAAAAATGTCTTGGTCCAAGGTTACGAAGGCCCTTTTGATTGCATGGAGCACTCCCACGGCGGTTTTTGCAGCCTTGTGGCACTGCAGTGTGGGTTTCAGGTTGTTCTGTACCCAAACCCCTAGATCCTTCTGTTGAGATTCTGCGGGGAGTCTTATTTCATTCAGGTGATATGTCCTCAGGGTCTCATTTGAATGAGAGTTGGTTGGACGTAGATGAAGGATGGCACACTTCTGCACATTAAAATTTAGAAGCCATTTCTCCGACCCGCTTGCAGTCGATGCAGATTGTTTTGGAGGGTTCTCTGGTCGTAAGGACCCCTAATGACTTGCCAGAGCTTAACGTCGCCGGCAAACATTACTTTACGCTGTCGAGTTCTTGAAGCCTGTCATTAACATAAAGGATGAAGAGCAATGGTCCCAGAATTGAGCCTTGAGTCACACCACTGGTCACGTTCACCCAGTCTGACATATCATCTCCGATACAGACACGTTGTTTCAGACCAAACTGAAACGCCCTTATCCAGTTCAGAAGATCTCCCCGGATGCCGATGGCGCTCAATATGTGAAGAAGGCGTTGATGAGGAACAGTATCGAAAGTTTTGAGGGAATCGATGCACACGACATTGACCTCAAGACCCTCTTCTAGAGCCCTGGTCCAGATCTCCAGACAAGCAAGCATATTTGAGAGGACGGAACGTCCTATCCGGAAGCAATGCTTTCAGTCCGGCATCCATACACGTGATGAGTTCATACTCCGGAACAGCGCACAAAACTGTCATTATCGGCACAATACTGTACCAAATGTCGAGTGCTAAGACCAATAAAATCTTGTCCACAGAATTTAAGCATTGAAAACTCCACACATGACATTAGAAAAGATAAAAATACGCACATACACTGTGTTTTCAAAAAGGCATGTCACTAACCGTATGTATGTTTTCTTGCATCGTCTTTGTACTCCCGATTTACTTGGGATGAGCTGCCTACAGAGTGGACAGGAGAAGCCAGCGAAGGCATACGAGCGCTCAAACTTCATGCATGACATCGCGTTCCAAAGTAAAGCAGGCTCACGTGACACACAGCGTTCTCATGTGCGCATCAGCCTGCTCCTATTTAAGAGCTAATACGACTACAAGCATAGTTTTACCTATCTACCTCTTGCTTCAAAATGCTGGATAGCAGAGAGAGTACACGCTGGTTGCGAATTTTCACAAAGCGCCCTCATTAACATTTATTGGGTTTCGAATTTCTACTTATAATGGCACAATAGGGCGTTCTGTTGAGAAAAACATTATATATTAAAAAGTGGCCTCGTTTCATACGCGGGCTTAGAAAGATGTTTTGTGCACAGCTGCCAAGATCCAACCGTTAGCGGGCGAGACCTCCAGCTTATTTAGGAGCATCTGCCATAGATGAAGGAACAACATGGGCTGTACTGTTTGTCGTAAAGAGCGTTTTAGAAGCCTTTGTGAAAATTCTAGACGGGAGCTAGTGGAAAAACAACTGCAACACTCGAAAATAAGGGGCCTTAGTGTCGACTGGCTACTTTGAATAGATGACCCTTGTATTCGATCGAGTCTAGTTCACTTGCCAAAGTAAGAATCCAAGGGGAGATTCGTTATAAGCCTGGTGCATTTAAGTTTCCAAATACAATGAAAGAAAGGCATATTTTTGAAACTGAATTTTGGAAGAGTAATAATTCCTCTGGCGAACCGGCGGACAACTTTCCATTCACCAGAATAGTATATATGAGTTAGCGTCACCCGGAAAATTTGCTGCTGTGCTGAAAATGTGATGGGCTCCACCCTGTCTTTTTTGTAATCTTTCTCTACCACAAGTTTCATTCGAATTACTCATTGTCCTGACCTCAATATCTCACCGTTTATGCCCATATGGAGGAACAAGGAGAAAAAGCGGTAAAACTCAAGCAGACCATTGTTTGAGAAGAGACGCTAGCTGCTGAAGAGATCAAATGGCAAATCAGAATCAATAGAGTGGGCATTTCTGGCTTACTTGCCTGATTATCCGGTGATGCCGAAAGCCTGGACTGCGAGCCCGAGGCAGTTAATCATCACTACACTTTTGACTCGCGTCGTGTCGGATAAGATCGCAAATATACTGCCACTTAGACATGACGTGCACCTATCTGCTCTAGTGAGAGGATGAAAGTAGGTAAATAGGCCTGAAGCGGCAATTTCAGTAGTTCAGTCTTTGTCGATAAAGTTTTGCGAATGTGCTGCTAATCACCACGCAACTGTGTGGGCCGTAGATCTTCAGTTTAAAAGTAAAACGAAAACACAAATTTCAATTTTGCTGTCAATCTGGACTGGTGCAAACGTTATATTTATACGAATCGCTTCTTCCGCGACAAATAAAGTAATCTTGAATTAAAGACCCGAACTACCGATCACTTCATTAGAAAGTTGGCATTTTACTGGTCATAATCGCCTATGGGCTCTTGTATGGAGTTCTTCTACGTGCATTTCTGCAAACAGGGCAGTCGACACTGTTGGAACAACAGTGAAATGGCCAGCTACTATTATTACTTTTTATCTGGAGTGACCAATCAGAGCTGTTAATTCACACGGTTTGGCGCTGACGATGCGAAAAGGTTACCAATTGTGACCCCATTGTCAGCACAATATCACGCGAATGCCGCGTAGGCTGAATATTCGGTATACGAGCGCTTGTTCGCGCGCCCGCAATTGACGGGGTCAACCGCGGCCCCAAAGGGTGTGGTGGTGAATTGGCTGCGATTTGCGTAAAATGAGGCAGATGACGCAGCGTCTACTTCGATACCTATTCTCAAATCTACCTCGCACCGATTGTAAAACAAAACCAAGATGGCTAACGGTGGGCCTCGGTAGAGTGGGTAGCAGAAATAAACAGCTCGTCTGCACATGTCATGCATGGCCTGAGCTTTAATGCCACACGTACTGGGCTCGGTGAGCGAACCTCGAACCTCTCGCAGGCGAGTACCGTAAAAACTACCTTGCGGAGTTGTTGCAGACTGGCACTCGGGTATGAGGAAGCCAGAGTTATCCACTCAGATGGCTGTCCTCTGAGTAGCGACCGCTAACGCATCGCGATAGTTTCAAGTGGTATTTATTTGTTCCGAGTGCGTATAGTAGGCGGTGGATCGACTTCACTCATTCTTTTCCTTCTCATAGATCTGCGGCCTGTTTGATTCAAGCTGAAGGTGAGATTTGGTGCAGACATGATAATTCGATCGCCGCGGGCGGCCAACTCCACCAGGTGAGTACATCATGGCGGACACAGGAAATTTGATTTGTATGCAGATTAGTTTATTCCGACGGCAGACTTGCGCAGCATCTACCACGCTCTCTCTTCCCCACCAAATTTTCCCGCATGGAAAAAGGTGTAAAGACGATTGGAAATTGACTCGGACGCTGTGACCCACTTACGCGTATCGCGCACGACTAGGTTCCCACAACATGTCACAGGCCACTTTACTGGTAGCTCGAACCGTACACAAGTGGGAGTGCCACATTAGCGTAAATTAGTTTACTTGATGATGTCGTGAATCGCAACTGTCCACACGTAACGACCTTCAGCAGCGAATCTGGACAGCCCAAACCATTCTCTTCGCCAGCAAAGGTCCAAGAATAACTTCCATGTCGTTATGAACTCTGTCCAGTCAGGCGCCTCAATGTGGGCAGAAGGGCTGGACCAAGGATAACAACACTAAGCTTGTTAGGCGGATGACCAAGAACATGTCCAAACCACTTCAGTCGCCGGCTGCTGGCAGAATTCCAGAATGCGCCTCGGTGTGCCTATCTGGTCCACGCATTCACGCCCAGTTCGGAATCCAGCTTTGCTGGACCTCGTCCGAGAATTACGCACACTCTGTAATCGTCTGAGGATAAAAACAAAAACATTTGCGACAACGTTGGAGTTTGCGTCGCAGAATTTCTAGCATTTTGTCTTATGTCCTGTCTTGAAGGCAGGTTAACGAATGTCCGAGTCCGAGTCATCAGGAACAAACCGACCTCCCCACGCGTACATGAACACTTTCAGGGCGCAAAAGCGTTGACACAAAACAGGTAGATTTCGACGGGAATACTGTCCTTTTCGGGTGCCTTGCTGGAGCACAGTCTGTGCATTGCATTAGCAACTTCTCCTTCAGAGGGGGGGTCGCATGGCAAAGCATAGGCTGGAGAGGGATAAAACTGCGCAGCAAGGGAGTAATGATTTGGTAATCGAAGTCGAGATGCTCGAAGTGTTCACGCCATCGCTCGAGCCTGGCCGAGTTGACGGTAATAAAGCCGACATCTGCATGGCTAACGGAGTAGATCAGTGCAGAGTGCTTACCAATAATTTAGCTGATACTTTGGTAGCTTCTGAATGTCGTCAACATTTGAGGCCTGGTCCATGGAGGTCGATGTTTCAACCCAATATTTCTGCTGGTAATCCCTAACCGGCTTTGCTGTCACTTTCAAGAGTTGGGGGAAGGAATCATCATCGCGGGACCTGGCTGGAGTCGTTTGGGCAGACAATTGCAGGGTTCTGCTGCCGATTTAGTCACAGTGGCGCCCATGGGTGAACCTAAGATTTTTTAGTTGCCTTATGCACTGATGACTCTAATGATGGCCATTGTCTACTGCCTTCTCCGTTGGTTCCGGTCGTAAAACGAGGCCGAACTTCTGTGCTTAAGACCTCTGGAGTGCTGGGTTGTCGAAGTGCCGCTACATCACGGCGTCTTGCACTTGACATTTTGGATACGGATGAGATGCACTTCCAGGCCTGTGCGGACAACGACATGGCCCGACCAATGGGTGTTGTTGGTTTCGGCATCTTGCATTGATCTGCCATCGTGAACCCAGCTGTGGACCCTTGAACTAGAATGCAGTCGGTCTGACTAGCCGTATGGTGGTCCTTTGAATACGGGGTCTATAGATGTTTCGGGCGGTGCTGGGAGCACATGTTGGTGATGAACATTTGGCTCTGGTCAAAAAAGTTCGACATTTCCTCGCTACTGTCGCGCCCAGAATCAAGCCAACGCGGCTTGAAGGGCCTGCAGGTCTCCTCTGGCCATTCCAGTTCCCGGCAACAATTGGCAGGTCACGACGAGACAGCATTACAACTAACTCCTTCAGCTGCGATTAGGAGACACCTTTATCGCGCTGTTCGGCAACTGATGTTGGTGCGTACACGGAGATGACAGTGATGTTCGCTAAGTGGGCCTTCAATCGCGCGCAATCCATCCGGTCATTAACTGGCTCTCATGCAAGCAGGGCGCGCCTCATCTGCTGCGAGATGGCGGTCGCCGCCCCATGTCTGCAAAAGCGTCGAGTGTGCCGCTGTGGTACAGGCCGAAGTGGGAGGTAACTTCTGCGATATTTACTTTTTAAGCGCCTGAGTCGGGGATCCGAGCCTCAGACAGGAAGCAGACATCCACGTTATCCTGGTGAAGAATGCACGCCGTCAGATTTCGGGTACCAGGATTTAAAAGCATCTGCACACCCTAGGATGCAATATCAAAAGTCCGCTTCCGATTGAGTAGGATAGATTGCCCAGTGTCAGACTCGCTCTCTCTTCCATCTAGGCGTGCCACTACGCTCCCCATGTACGGCGTGGCCCGACAGGCGCGTGTCGATAAAGTCTGACCTGCGTATTGGTCTAGTACAACTTTTTATCGGGGACCAATGTAAATACACACGAAAGTTTGACTGTCGCTACTAAGGATGCCCGCCGTGAGCCCCACAACAAGGTGAAACAGGGACAGCGACTTGTGCGTGAATTAGTTTATCGATGCAGACTTTCGCTGCATCTATCGCACTCCCCCTCCTCCCTACTTGGACCCAGAGTCAAGGAGACCGGTGCAGGTGGATGGCACGACCGAGCCCGCACCTTGACGCCCCACTTCGCACCCCCTGGTTCACACAGCAAATGACCAGGATTTTAACCAACAACGATAATGGGGAAGGCCGCAGTGGTCCCAATGTGCGCGGCGTCTATGGGCAACCGCACACCGAGATGTTGTTACGGTGTGCATTCCGATGACGCCTGCCAGGATCCGAGGTGGCCCCGTGTTGATCCATCGCATCTACCACGTGGTCCGTCTCGGGAACACAACACACACGCACACATCCCAACCCGCGAGGTTCGAAACTTCCCATAGCGTGGACACGTTTACTGAACCGATGTCGACTGCTAAAATCCAACTGTTGGCATCAATACAAATACAAGTAGCTGGACAGCCTCTTCAATGACAGAAGTCAAATGGACCTCAGCGCGAGCGTGGATTGCCGTGTTCGCTAACAATTAGACGGCGGGCCGGTGAGTATGCGGACCCAGTAGTGCTGACTATCTGCAGTATTGCAACTGTCGGTAACTAGCGCTTCACTTATGAACCGAATGCGTAGTGCTACCGCTAGTCAGACCAAATACGCCACCACCCGGCTAAGGCATAGGTGCCTCGTTTGGTAAAAGACTAGCAGGGACTACTTGTGGTCGTACACGCGTCCTTGCCGATATTTCAATAAGAACTGCAGACGTGAAGGTTCGACGGGGAAAAGTAATTTGGACCTTAAAATAGCGTACTGCCGTTACGGATTCTCTGTGGGCGATCAACCGGATATCCGAGGACGCTGAACAAGCCGACCCCAAGAGCGAATTATCTTCTCCATGAATTCAAACATGATTTATAAAACGCGACAACGCCAACGATCAGGTGGAACTGAGCGTGGCTCGAACTGAAGACTGATTCGACGTCTCTGAAGTAACTGTCCTCCACGTATTTGAAGCTTCTGTTATTTCAAAACTAGATGCATGTGAGCATCGAACAGGATTCGTTGGTCGTTATAGCAAGGGAGAATCTTGACATGAGAAGCTTGCAACCGACCGTCGCAACAGCATTGCCTACCTTTGACACTCATGCGTGCCGTAATACCAAATCACTCATAGTTATCGCAAACGCAACTTCCAAAATTTAATTCTACCCCATAACACAGACCGCCGTTTGTTTGCAATTCCACCTGTGACGTGTTGTTTTCAGTGAAGAAAAAAGAAAGGCGGAACGAATTGTTTACAAGAGAAGATGGTGAAAACTCGAGGATGAGTAAAATGGGCAAAAGCAAATTGCAAATCTATCTAAAAACCGCACTAATAAATAATTAGTATACAAATCGCTGGAAGATCTGCACACCATAGGAGAAGTTGGACAGCCGTTAGACAAAAACAATCACAGAAAGTACCAACGAGCTCGCGTTGCGTTTGACAGATGAACTGTACAGAGGAACAAGCCCAGAAAAAGTCTAAACAGATGAAGAGTTAATCCTTCTTCTTCCTCTCCTCCGGAGGCGGGAGTTCGCTTCTCCAGTAGTACGCAATTTGAGCCAAGAGAATTAGATTTGCTGCCGAACTGGCAACATAATTCATGACAATGAGAAAATCATTAGTCTCTTGTATCGAAGTAAATATCCGGGCTAGAGAACCAGCAGTCATCAGAGCAACGGTTATGACGGACAACTGGCCTGTGCTGCCGTTGCAGAAGTTGGCCCAGATTTGAAGGCCCTGAAAGCGTTTTGAAAGAAAAGCGTTTAAAAAAGAGGCCAAGATACATCGAAACGTCGGCTGGGAATCTTGTAAGAAAATGGCACTGGTCACGAGCAGGATCAGTCATAGGTCACTCGTTTTTGTAATTCCACGGCTAGGGTGAAACCAAACCATATAAAACACGCCGTACGTAGAGCCTAATTTGGCAATTATGAGACTAGCGGAGACAAAGTAGCGAATGTCAACCGAATCTTATAAGTCGAATCCAAAAGTCAATGGAGAAGTGACAAGAAGCTGAGAAAATAAGATATCAGGGAAGGTAACGCGGAACCGCCAACAAAAAGTGGAGAAATAATCAATTGCATGCCAACGAACGGTCGAGGTATGCCATGGAGTTAGATGCCCAGAGCGGTCGCTAAAGCGCAAGCAAAATAGTGATTTGCTGTGATGATAATTCGATCACCGCGAACAATGATGCTTGTCGTGCGACCCGCAGCATGACGAACACAGGACGGTGACTTGCTTGGAATAAGTGGTAAGTGATGTACCATAATACATAAGGGGACTGATAAGACTAAGGTAAAACAGGAACCCCTGGAAGACAAGACCTACTAACCCTAGCTGCCGGCTAGCTAACGAGTAAATTAAAGAATTTATTGCTAACGCCTCTGCCTAGGGGTGATGGGGTACTCACTGACCGCGCCAAGAACAAGAGAGCATAACCTGTACCAAACCCTTGAATCGTTATGAAAAGGAGTCTTTCCATCCAGCTTCGGTTCGCGCAACCATTAGTTAAACCGTCGGACCAACAAGGTGAGGGTCATTTTCATAAAATGCCATTGAAAAGTCGGACCGACGGACACACCAAATTGTGGACATGCAGGGTCTTTGTCACGGCAGGTATCTATGCCAATGTTACATGTGGATCATGAGCTAAAAATATGCAGCCCCCAAGAATATTCAATACGCGATGCCAGAGCTTTATTCTCAGCTCCTCTCCACGATCGTTCTGCTGACGAAGAGAAATATCCTCCTTCTGAAACGCCAGCAGTCGAATGTCCCCTCCATGTGGTCCACTTGAGGCAAATCGGTCAATTACTGGGCCAACCAGATCACATCGTTATGGGTGTTATCTCGACCCTGGTTGCTGATGGTATGGGGGTGGTCAGTGGAATACATGGGTGGACGTAATAAAGGCTTACCGCGAGAGTATCGTCCTAACCCCACAGCCACTGGCACGTATGGCTACCGTGCCGGTCAAATCAGCTGCCCTCGGAGCCTATCACGGGTAGACGGCTTCACCCACAAGCTTGGGTGTTGGTTACTCGGAATGTTCACGGTTGGTGGATAGTGGAGCAACCCTCAGCGAAGATTAGCTACAATGTAAACAAGCGTAAGGCAGCACCCACAGTGCTACCAGAGCATGAACGGCTGAGGTCTGGCACTCTGACTGCATTATAAAGCACCGCAAAGTCCGATGAAGGGGCTGTGAAATGACGACCGTGAATTGCTACTTAGAGACGCTTTTCTGTGCTCGCTGCCTTGTGGTTGTTTTTGGACCAGAGCTTTAGAGATAATTTCGAACAGACAGTTCGAGCGGTTGCCGGAGATTAATCCGTACTAAAAATGCCCGAAAAACTTGCGAGGAAGTGTTCAATTAAAGTATGCTAAGGCGTTCGCGAGAACCGACGCGCTCCACAACGCTGATTCAGTGATACGGGAAATAGTATACACGTTGAGCTACTCAATCGGGAACGGACAATCGGTACCGGAATATGCAAAAGTTCCTGGATCTAGGCACCCAAGGTTCGACGGCGAGCAGTCTTTATCAATACGACGTGAGTGCCCACTGCTATCAGAAGTCCGAATCCAAGGCTTAGGCTACCGGGAAATCAAGATTCCACGGCCAATGCCCAGCCCACTCCACATTACGACGGTCTACGTGACTCTTGAAAAATGTGATGCTGTGAGTATCCCTTCGCAAAAAGCGAGCCATGAACTGCCCGCGTGAAAATCAGCCAATTGCCAGCTGGCTTATTCACGACCGGAGGGGAACTTTCCCAACACTTTTGCGGACTAACATCTGCCGGCGACTAGCACGAAGAAACCTAATCGCACTTGCAAAAACCGGTTAAAAGATCCCCTCGCAATAATATACTGATTATTGCTGGAGAACGGGATGATTGAATCGGGCCCGGCGGCTCTTCGGTCACCCCGATGGCTGCTTGGGAATTGGCCTTCGATGGGACAATGGTGAAATAGCGTTGAACTTAGCAGACCACAGGCAGGTATTCGTTACCAACACACGTATTTAACATGGCCAAGACATCTAACAGCGTGACAATAGTACGACGACCGTATAGTCAGACAGACTGAGTACATTCTACTGGGTCCAAAACTCCATAAATGGGTTCACCATAGCATATTGAGGCGTGCTGCGCATAGACGGAGCTGAGCTAATTCAGCCACTGCGCCCAGCTCCAACGCCATTCACTTTGACACCAGACCCAGAGGAGACTGGGAAGCTAAATGGGATCGATGTTGTGCAAGTCTTATAATAAGCCGGTTGCGTGTACGTCAGCTTCAGCACAAATCACTCCAGAATTAACTCCACACAAGGAACTGAAACTGAGATGTGAGAAGACTCGACCGACTTACCCTTGAGAAAAGGACAACAGGGGTATTACCAGCCTGCATGATACTCAAGGTCCCCAGAGGAACGAGAGGCGAGAAGCAATATGCAGCAAATGCGACATAGGTTCCAAGGAAAAAGGTGCCCACAAAATAAGACTGCTCCCAGGACAGGATCAGAAAGGCAATGGCCGTATTCTGCAGCACAAGAAATACAGCATCCCCATAGGAGCTGGAAGGAAAAACGGAAACACAAAAAACGTGGTAAAACTGCGTAAGGCAAAGACACACTGAAAGTAAAGGATTATTTACACGGGAGAAACACTCGGAAGAAAAAGCGCAGAATACTACATAGATAAGAAAGTTATGTAAAAATTATAGGGCATCACGTAAAACCATGTACGCATCTTAGTGGAGGAGTAGTAGACAAGAACGGTAGCTGTTACCTGAATGCAAAATTCAGGTAGAACGAATAGGCACTAGTGGCGGTGCAACACAACAATTCCAGGAGAACGGCGGAGACGCTCAGCCCACGTGCATTCTTTTCAAAAATAATCTTAAGGAGCTGCGGAAGCTTTACTAAAAACCAATTCTTAAGATCAATTAGATACTTACCAAACATGGATCCGGCGATTATCCCATAACCAAGCAGCTTACTTAAAAGCAGCTTAAAACAGGCAACTAAAAAGTGGTGATATAGGAGTTTATAATACCATCAAATAAATCCGTTCCAGAAACATACTTTTTCACACATCTGTCCGGAAGAAAGGTCGATAAAACAGATGTAAAAAATTTTTCCATCAGCAAGTATAGGCGCTCGCTTTCCTCTCGTTCCAACGAAAACTTGATCAAATGGATCAGAAGACGTCTCAGCAAGCCATTGGCTAGAAACGTTGGACTCGGGAATGCGAACACTACAAGATACAAGCGAACATCGGCACAGAAATTGCCAATTTTAGGTGTTGTTTTCGGTATTGCATACAACTAAGCTCTGCGTTTCTTGACAGAGTGTGGCTAGTAAAGGACGGTGATAGAAGAAATAAATGTACATCAAGACAGAGTGAAGCAAGACATCTTTGCTAAGGCCCGTATAATTCTGGTAGTTCCAGAATAAGCCCAAAAGTTGATAGGAGCAGGATAAAGACTTAGGGTTCGTAAAAAAAACAGATGTAAATAAAGCGTTCCGTTTGCCTGTGGGCAGAAAGTGTCAGAGAAACAGCTATTCAAAGAGTGCATTTTGAAGCTGGAGGATGCCGCCCGTCACTGCCTTCAGATGGCAGAAGCATCTGGTTCTCCTAGTCAATTCCGACTTCTCCATATTATCAAATATGCTGTTGGAGACTGAGCACGTAAATATAGTGTCTATTCTCACACATATAGCCATGTAATTCCAGAATATTTAGGCGATTTAATTCTCAAATGGATCCTGCGGTTTGATTCCATAAACAACCTGGTCACTTACCTGTTTAACTCATTTTATGTGTTAATGACAAATGACATAAAAGTTGGAAGCTCCACTTGTAATCGCATATATATAATCGGATATGTTTTGGGGAGCCCCACAAATGTAGGGTATCAGTACACTCTAAGAACTCCAATGAATATGCGTTGCCTGTCTAAGATATTCTACAGTTTTCTATTCAAACCGGAGAGGAACATTTTACCGACACAACCGAACATGACTCGGAGACACTTGCTATAGCATGGTTTGATGTTTTCACCACCTATTTAGAAAAAACAGATACTTATGTTGACCCTAGAGTTCACTAACACCACAGACGGTCAACAGAAGCCATGGATTGGGAAGACTGCTGTTTAGCTCAATGATTAATGCTCATAAATTGTAGCGGCGGTCACGGACTTCTGGGGAAGTCCAAGATTCTGTAAAGATTAGATCTTCAGTCTATAAGAGTATCATGTTACATAGCGAAAATCTATGCGGTTCAGAGACGAACGAGACTTGCGAGCGGCTCTTTCGGCTTTGACAACGAAGACACAATTTACTTCGTAGTTTACTACTCTAGTTTCCAATACTCTGCTCCACCTAGGTCGGCCCTGGATGACGTCTCTCCAGGTCGCCGTATTGCTTTGTGCATGTCTGACAAAAGTTTCGGTGTATCCATGCAGCGCCAATTTTGTCCTCCTTGTCGATGAGCACCCGCAGTGTTGTCGCCGTAGAAGAATCGTTTGGGTAGGCACACCTCATCTATCCTCGCGCGGTGGGCGTTTCGATGCAATTGCATTTTTCTTCAGCGTTGCGTAAACTGTTCAGGTCCCGGGTCTGTACAGTAACGTTTTCAGGATGGCAGCTAACTGCATCTTGAGTTTTGTGCTCAGATGGAGAGCGTAACGATTCCAACTGAAGGCCTCGCAGCTGGCCAAAGCCCTTGCTGTTAAACCCTTCTGTTAGACCTGTTAGACCATTTTCGTCAATTTAGGTGCTCCGTGAAGGTATGCTGCCTGAATTGGTAAATTCGTCCCTTTTTGAATTGGATGGCGTTGAGATTAACGTGCGGGTCAATGGATTCCGTGCTACGTGACCAACTGGTGCATGCCCACTATCTTTTCCGTGTTAATGTTCAGATCGAGGTGTGGACAGTCAGAGACGAAGAGATTCATTCGCCGTCACATAAACTGGAGAGTCTTCCGTGAGGAGTACGTCGTGAGCAGTAGTAACAGGGAGAAGTCCTGGACGACTAAATACGTCAAATATCGGGAAGATAGTCGTCGTTCCTGTAACGGATGCTGATCCTAGGAAGCTTACCACGGTAGAACATGAGAGTGAAGAGGGTGAGATCGAGTACTCAACCCTGCTTCGACCTAACAGCTGCTGCAAATGCTTCAGAGACCGTCCCATTTTCTGCGACGCGTGTCATAATTCCGTCGCGTTTGGCGTACCATATGCGTGGACTGTTCCGGACATCCGAAGTTCTGCACGATTTTTTCAGAATCCGTCGCGATTCACCGTGCCGATCGCCTTCATCTAGTCCACGAAAGTAATGTAGAGATTAGTCCGCACTTTCTGTTAATTTCCCTGCAATTGGCGAGCGGCGAATACCGTGTCAGCGATCCCTATTGGATTTCCGAGAGAAGTCTCTGTACCGGATATCTTCTGAGACGATCGAGAAGGTTGTGACCGAAGATCTTTCCAAAAGGCGTTAGTCGACGACACTTCTCTGCGAATATTACATAGTCATCGATTCCACTTTTGCTTACAGATGCGGACGCCTGTGGCGTCCTTATGTATATGTATATGTATATATTGAAGGGTTACAGGCAGAGCCCTTGATGATCCTATTTATGTACAGTGCTTTCGCAGATTCAAACTCAAAAATGAAATAAAATTGCAGGAATTTAAAATGTGATTGGGTCACAGTTCAATCGTAATCACAAGGTAGTGCATAGGGTAACTGTAATTTAGTGCGAATGATTGTATATGACAGATTTTACAAAACTGGCTGTGCATAGTCTTGCTGTACAAGCCGATTTCTGTCCAAAACTAGACGAGCAAGTTTTCATTTAAACACACAAACTGTGTCAGCCGTCACCATTTCGCTTGGAAGCGAGTTCCACGGCCTGACAACCCGCTGGTTGAATGAAAATTTTCGTCGGTCTAAACGCGTGCGCTCATTCCCGACTTTGTATGCATGGCCGCGTAGTTGGTTTGTACGGGCGAACTCAAGGAAGTCCTCTGCTCTTAATTAGCAACCCTGGCCGCGAACAATCCGGAACGTCCAAAGTAGACTGCAGTTTATTTGTCTATGAGAGGGAATAGGCCCAGCAATCGCTCTTTCAGTAAACAAAGCCGTAATCCATAATGGAGTCCGGAACCTTCTTGGTCGTCAAATAAGACCTACTGCGGGGACAGAATTACTTTCCCGATCGCTCGAAAGGGGTTAGGGCATGTGTTCTAGGGAAATTCTAGGAATCATGCCATTTTCAGTCTGACCGTGACTCGTGGATGCTTAACTCTTTGCCGAAGCAACACAACAAACCAAGACCTCCGTCATCACCCTCTCCACTCTACATTACAGGCTGCTAGAGCTGTCCTGTTCACTCTGGACGTCTGAAGGTTTCGTTTTATTTCACACAGCCCGCGGAGCTGCCGACCGAAAAGTAGGATGGCACTGTTCGCTCGAGAACTGGCGCGCCACAAGGTGGATATCACTCTTACAAAGAAACCCGCTTCTCTGAACAGGGCCAGCTGGACTATTTTCTCGGTCACGCACGTCGTCATCTTTAGGCATGTTGCGTCACGCGGCGAAATCTGAAGACATCCTGTTTGATTGCGTATATCCGGAGACTGTAAGGCCTATTCTTCTCGACTGGCGTATTGCGGATTTCTTTGTCCTTGTTGCCAAAACAGTCCTGTTTTGACGACGTGCGCAACAAAGAACTCCAACATAATTGGGAGTAAGGCGTTCCTCATTGATACCCACATCATCGGAGCTGCCCAGTGGTGGCGTGGGTGCTGGCGGCAGTAGCTAACTTGGTTACCTCTGAAGGCAGGTGTAGGGTTGTCAGGCGGTCGTTGATTTCCTGCGACAAACAATGCAGTCGTCTCACGATGAGGCTCCGGATGGCAAACGAGACGCCAGCATTTGTTTGAGCACCTATTCTGGCCTCATCCTGCGGGAGAAGGTAAACGGTGATGTGCACAGAAGAGGACCGCTTAGACACCCCAAGAAAGGCTCCGAACTCCACTGTGGGTCAGGGCTATTTTTAGTGGAAGAGCAATTTCAGGGCTGCGGCAGCCGTCCACCTCTACAATCGAAAAGAAAACCGGTAACCCTATGATTATTACAGAGGGATCTTGATGCTCAGCACTGTCATAGTAATTTCTGCTCACATCCCTCCATATCATCTCAACGACCATTTCGGACACGAACTTCTCTCGGAGAGTCAACGTGGCTTCCTATGATACTGCAAAAACATCACCATGATATTCGCCGTGCTCCAGATAAAACGGAAGTGTACGAAAACGCACTTCAACCTCTACACTACCGTCTTGGACCAGACAATGACCTCCGAAGTAAGGGAATCCTTATAAACTCTGAAGAATCATGCAGAAAATCGGCTGTCAGCTGACACGATAATTCGGTCCTTTTTGCAGAATGGAGGACGAAGCTGCAATGGTTCCTTCTTAATGTGGCCTCTATGGCGCTCGCACGCAGCCGCGATTCCAGCCGTCTTTATTCGTTTTTGCTGAATTGCGTGGGACTCACAGGCAGGCTGTTTATGATCGTCAGCCAATGCGCATGATCCCTGCTCCGGTCTCATTGACTTTATGTCCATACCGACCACAGGCGTGTTGTAGAAGAGATGTATCGCGGTAGATGCAGTGCAATTCCACTACCACAACAAAGTAACTTGCGTACAAGTCACCGTCCGTGTGTCCCCACGCTGTGAGGCACACAGTAAACATCGTCGATAGAGACGGACGAAATCTCAGCTCTCTGTGTGGCTCAACGGAGTGTGTAGCAGAGTTCTGGCGAGAAGAGTTAGTATCTCCGGTCGCAATGGACACCTCTGCCAACCATCATAATGTAAATGCCTTAAATGTCAAGGCCAAAGCGGGCGGCTCATTTTCAAGGATAAGTAAATCCTGGCCTTTACTTCCATGTTCCTAGGCAATTAATGCGTGTTTTCGATTGAGTTCTTCCTGAAAAGCGTTTTTTATTGCCGGGTATAAGTTCTTCCTTTCTTATTAGACGGTACGGTAAAATAGTTTCATTGCACGACGTGCCTCTTTATTGACGCCGTGTAATACCGTCTCTTTCTGGCCACTGTAGTAAATTAACAGTAGTAGCATTTTGTTGTAAGTTAGCAACACTGTGCTCCTTGTACTGCAACGAAAACCAGTCTAGTACCTTGTAATGCTCCGAAGAAAAACTGCTAAAAGACGATAGCCCGGGGCCTCCTCGTTATCTCAGAGTGCAAAAATCCTGGCTGGATCCAATAGGTCCAGCGCGTGTTCGCAGCTTTCTCTAAATATGGCTGACTCGAAAATCTCTCTTGGTCCTTTAATCCCTCACATCTACGCCTCCGCTAGTCGCAACAGAACACTGACAGACGAAATACTAGATCAGTTTATATTTGGCGACATAGACAATACTTCCGACAAAGTTATTGAATAAGCGTTCGAAGTTATTGGGGTAATAAGCTCCGAAACTTGGGAGAGGATGAAACGTGAACATAATTTTGTATAGCGTAACGTTCCAAATCCCGTGTCTGCTACTGAGGGTGCGCATTTATTTCAGCAAAGTTTTGGCTTGGGTTTCAGAGTTCCGCAAGCTAAACGAGTATTTTCGTTCTGCCCTAATGCGCCGATACTAGTTACTCTCTTCTGCTTGATAGAATTCGACTTCATCTTGTCAAAGGAAGAGGTAACTAGAGAATTCTACGGTAAGCGGCGTTGCTCAGTTTCCTCGAATTTCAGGCAAATGCAGAGGGGACTGAACAATTTAAAAATATCAAAGGCTAACACCGATATAACCGTCTTTGTAGTCATGTCGAATAACTCTTCTTTGACATCATCTGCGGCCTCATCACGACATGACATAGTCAATTCCTTAGGGAACTCGACTACTTTTGATGTTGAGACCTTTGAAGGCATCACCACCTCTTGTATACAAACACCCACTACCGACTTCGCCGGCGACCCCTTGTAAATGAAAGTAAGGGTTCAATTCAGAAACGAGTCCGAGTGTAATTTCGGTTCCTCGTACACGGGGTAAGTCCAGTTCTTCTAAGGAATATTTCCCTCCACAACTGCCCGCCACTCACTTAAACTCCACGGCCCTAAATATAGCGTGTTCCAACTACTCCTCATGCTGGAAAGGGTAAGCCAAATATACCAACATTCACACCATTAAATAGAATTCCCGCACTAATCGAAGCAGTGCGTCCACAACTTCAAGATGTTCCCTCAAAGGGCGTTTTATCAATGTAGAAACGAGGCTTCCAAGCTGCGAAGGGAGTTAGAACCGAATATAGCGCAAAACTCGTTGGAGCATCCGAAATTCTATACGGAATACCAAAGGAACTCAGGAGCTGATCCCCGTCATTGGGTCTGCAGACGGAAAGGTGGAGACTGATGACCAGGTTAAAGTGTCCCTTCTTTTTAAATTCTTTCAGTCCGTCTTCATCTGAGAACCTAGTTCATTAAGTGCCCATCCATCCGTTCGCCAGCCAACTTCTCCTCCTACTCCCCTTTCCCCTCTTACCCCCTTCCTATCCTTCTCAGTCGAGGTACCACTCTCTTCATCGACCATATTTAGGGCCGAACTACTCACACTGAAACTTGCCAAATCGCCTGGCCCAGACAGAATTCCCGCACTAGTAGCTTAGGAACTATGCGAACCATTGTCTACAATATTTAAAAAGTCATTTGGAGAAGGCGAGCCCCCGAATGAATGGAAGTGCGCACTCATCACTCCGATTCATAAAGGAGGTTTGCGACTTGACTGCGGAAGTGATCTTCCAGTCAGTCTTACTTGCATCGTGTGTAAAATAATGGAGTGCATTATCAAAAGACATCTGAAGGAATATCCGAAAAAATAAATATTATATGATGCCGAACACGGGTTTCGTCCAGAACGGACATGCCCAACAAGTGTTCTATACTCGCACGAGGAATGAGTAGGGGCCACTAACAAGGGTTATCCAGTGGATGTTATATTTTTCATCTTCAAATGGCCTTGGATAGTGCCCCACAAGGCTTCTTTTGCAAAAGATCTGAAAAATTGGGATTCTAGGAAGAGTTTTTAAATGGATCAGGAGTTTTCTGTCGTTCAGCGTGCAAGGAGTCCTTATTGGAGATTCTACTTCGGAATGGGCAAAGGTGAAAAGTGGTGTCTGACAAGCTTCTGCTTTAGGCCCAGTACTGTTCCTGATTTGTGTTAATGACTGCATCAACGAAGTGGATTGCAAGGCTCTCATGTTCGCGAATGACACAAAAATGGAGTGAAGTCAAATGCGATGAGGACGCAGAGGAGTTTCAATTGAACATCGGCAAACTGAGTGTTTGGTCGAATAGATGGCTTTTGAAGTTCAACGTGTTCAAGTGCGTGGTCTTGCACCTAAGCACCGGCAAAAATGTGTCCCCCAAACATCAGTACCATACTAACGAGACGGCGTTAGAAACTGTAGAAGGACACAAAGACATGGGTGTATGGACGATTACGAATCCAATGACATCAGATCATTGCAGGAAGATGGTCCAGAAGGCAACTAGTGCTTTACATCGAATCAGTCGCGCATTTCAAATATTCCTTCCGGAACTCTTCGAATGACTCTTTGGCGTCCTTGTAAGACCCCACCTGGGGTATGGAATGCCGGCAACTTCACCATGAACAAGGAAGGATATTGACTTACTCGAGCAGGTGCAACATAGAGCAACGAAGATGGTCGATGACCTAAACGACTTGTCGCACCAGGAGAAGCTGAATGCGCTTGGTTTTTTCCCTCTATACTATAGGCAGCAAAACTGGAGTCTGTTCTGGACATTGCGGATTGTCCGTGACCAAAATTGCTCACTAAGAAGGGAGAACCTTTTCGGGTTTATCCGTACAAACAAATTACGCGGTGATCCTTACAAAGCCAAGACTGAACGCACGCGACTAGACCGTAGGAAGTTTTCGCTCAGTCAACGAATTTGTGAAAGCATTGTATACAAACAGGACCATGAAGGCTCTGCCTCTAAGCATTCAAATACATTCATACATAATCCTCATGCAAATGTCCAAACGGGGTCAGTTAACACATCCAGTCGCCAGTATTACTTCGATGTAAACAAGTTACGGTACACTGCCTGTGAAGTTTTACTAGAAAATCAGCCAGACAACGACAGTAATCAGTTTCCTTGCCCATCATTTCCTCCCCCAAGTCGTACCACTTTTTATCCGCGTCGGAATCTTTTGATGCCAAAAAATCTTTTACAGAGCCGGACGGGTGATTCCGGACCATATGTTCCGTGGGCTGCCAACTACTGGACGACGTAGCCCGCCTCCCTCAGAATCAAACAGTCTTCCCCCTAAAACGTTTTGTTCTAAATCCCAGATCCTTGATAAAGAAGATGATTTTGCCTCAGACTCTGGTGTTCGTCCATTGTCCAGATATTGTTTTAGAAACTGATACAGGGCGAACAGGTTCCGTAGCTAACTCCAAACTCTCTCTTCTAGACTATAAGTGCATTCGAAAAAATTGTCAAAACAGTCGCGATGGGGAGAGCTGCATCCACGTTAAGCGAACGCTTGCACTTCTGCCACTGAATCTCGGGAATCTCTCCAGAGCAGAAGACAGCTGCTGGCTCCAAGTTGCCATAAAAGATAAGTTCTCTTCACTCGTTGGCTGTGTCTACTATCTTCCCAACGCCAATGAGAATTTTGGTCGTTGTCTCTCACTGGCATTTCACGCTGCGGCCGAATGAAGCTTTAGGTATCAATTGGTTGCGGGTGACGTCGATCTTCCCGAAGTTCGCTGGTCTCCGTCTTCCGGCTCTAGAAGGTTCGAAGACTTGTTTGAGGATGTGGATGTTGGGATGTGAAGTCAGGTTGTTAATTTTCCCACCCGAGGATCAAGCATACTTGACCTAATTTTCTGTAGAGGTTGCATGCTATTGTCAGTGTCATCCATAGGCCCACTCGGTGGCTCAGACAACGGAATAGTTGTTTCTGCGTCAGAACGCGAGGCTGACAGAATTTTGCCCTCAAAATATAGCTTCATCTTCGATTGCCGATCAGCTCACTCGGCGAACTATTAACACACCGTAATTCCTACGACCGGACTGATTTATTCCTAAGTTCGGATACAAGTGTTTGCACTGCCAAACTGTACGAAATTTCGGATCCGCTTAATTCTCGTTTTGTCCTTGCAAGAAAATAACTAATTTCGGGGACGTGGTTTTTCTCTCCTACCCTTTCGCCATAGGTTGCGTAGACTTTCTCGTCGACTCCATCCTTAGAATGATGGTTCCGTTCTGCCCTCCATTTGAGATATTTTAGAGCGAGCTTAGAGATTGCCGAAGTGGTCCAATTCACCGGAAACTGCACGCTAAACGTCGCGAAACTTTCTCCCAAAAAGTACAAACTCATGGAAGAGCGAAACATTCCATCATCTGAGACTCTCTTGGAAATCCTATAGCAGACGCCCAGTTGACCGCTGATAGTTCTAATGTTTTTTGCCCAAACGTTTTGTTAAAAACTCGACCGCTCCGCTTCCAAACACCCAGGCTTGGATCACGGCCGTTCTAGAAACCATAATTTTAACCCTGTGAGGCGCGATTGTAGCGATTCGGCGTTTCCGTCAGTCTTATAGTCCGGAACAAGATGGAGCCCGGGTTATCATTTAAAAAGCGGACAAGAATTAAATGTTCCCGTCCCTCCGGTACAAAATATTCAGTCTCGCTCTTGAAAGCGGGCTCAATGGCTCCTTCTTACTGTGGTCGATATGGTACTTTAACTGATGTTAGATGTGATATGCCCTTATGGAAGCCTTGTACATGTTATGGGAACAAGGCCACATCTAGCACACTTTGTCAACCCCTGCGCTTGAGCCCACCTACGGACATCTTGACATTGTCATGGCATCGGAGATCGTGGAAGGTGGAGGGGAGCTTACGATAGACGCTATAAAAGTTCGGCCCACTATAGATTAGTTCACGCGCGATTCATAATCACGCACCCATCACGCTGTGGGACATGCGGATGACGTCATCACTGGCGGCAGTCGAACTGTCGACCAGTAGGTCAGGTGTATACCAAAGGACACGGGCGTTTCCAGATAACTGGCATACGTGAGCGTATTTGAACTATCATTGCAGAAACTTATGAAGTCATAAAGCGCCCTTTAGCAGGTTTACGAAAAAACTGGGATACTTTTATTCCAACTATTAACTGCTGCTTGCTTTGCTTGTTATAAAGACCCTGACTTCTCGAAATCATTAATATTGCTCAGGAAGTTCAGGTCAAGAAATACAAGAAGCCCGGGACAATCACAGAGGAAGATAGAAGAGGCTGGGAACGACTTTGCTAACTGGCTCTCTCCGGTCCTTTTTGCTCATCATCAATAAGTATGCTTTCGCGCCTTAATTCTCTAGACATACCATCCACGTAAAATATATGTCGTAGTAGATGATCGTCAGCATTGGGTGCGGAGTATTTTAAAAGCTGAATTGCTATCGACAGTAAAATATTCTTACTTACGAACTGAATGTTTCATATTAGTTGGGAACAGGCTTATGTACGTATATACGTACTTTTAATGAAAACGTAAGCAGAAAGGTAACCATTGGCTCATATAGAAAAACCAGGGCTTGCATAACTAAAAATTGGGCGCAACATACCGAGCCTAGTAACGGAGCTCTTACATCAAAATCAACATGACTGTGTCTGATTCACCGACAAACTCGCGACTTCCCACGACAAATTTTAGGGATTTGGGAAAATCACAAATATTAATGGGTAATGACAAATTGTTGAGAGTTCAGTTAGCTTAGGCCAACTGTGTTCACGCTGACGAACAAATTGCGCTGAACCGTCGAGGATAAAAATTAAGATTGCAGTCCACAGCGTCCTCAAAGAAGGATGCACGTCCACAAAAATATGCGCCAGAGTTACGAAAGAGAGAAAGATGAAAATCAACGGAAGGATTTGCTGATATCTATTCGATGGAAATTAGAGATAAACTGTATGCACCATTCTTACTTTTAACACAATAGGTCTGTTTGGAACCTTTTTAAGAGATGGTTGCGACTGAAGGGTGTGCAGATACATCTAGGATAACGATCGTCATCTGTTCACAGTAGCAGCAGTTAAACCAGAAAACAGAAAGCAAATAAAAACATTGAGCAATTTATGATATCTACAGCTATCTTAACGTGCTGAGAGGGTTACAGAACAAGGAGCTGAAGCGTATTAAACACACGCCTGGATTAGACGCTCGGTAAAGGTATAACGAATTCTAAAAATTAAACGTGATAATAATAGGGGGCAACAAAGTCACATGCGTTCAAGGTTGAACTCTTACATTAAAGTCTTGAGTTGGCAGCCCCCCCTTCGGCACTAGATAGGGCGACTTGATGGTATTCTGCACCAGCGTGAACTGCGTTGGCCTATCAACTTGCGGTTCTGTTTCTTGACTTGCCTTAACAGGCTGGGGTCTACAAGATGACTTATTTCATCAATCATTTAGAAAAATAAGAAACTACTCATTTTACCCCTGTTTCTTTTTGCCGGCTGTACTTGTTGGCTTTAGTTTACATTAAACTGGAATCTAGCGCAATCCTACGTTTACAAGTCGCATTTGGTATGCATTAAAGTACCCCTAAGGATACACAACAGAACAATCTATTTGTTACTTATTTATTTAAAACCTCAGTATTATCCAACTGCCTTCTTTGAGACGTTTCGTCATTAGCGTTGCCTGTTTCCTGGACCGCTTTCAGATTCATCTCCTTGCCTATCATTGCCCTCCTACATGCCTTTCGGAATGACCTTGACTACATGCGCCAACTGTGATTGGCTGTTGGCCTTCCATCCGCATTTTATATGCTTCGCGTTGATATCGTCTTCTTCCGGAACCTGTTCAACCCACAGTACTGTGCTTTCATCATTTGCCCTCGAGTTTCGCCTGTTCCAAAGATTTCCTGTTCATCTTACTATGCTCGCTTTTTTCTTTACGTTTTCACAGCCATCCCTGTGATGTGTCTGACTGCCTCACCTGTATTACAGGCAGTCTGGGTGTAAGCATTTCTAGTGCAGCTGCAGTACCACATCCGACCGAAATATGTATCTTTTTGAATAATCATGTAACCACAGAACATTGTCTAAACACATGCTTGGGCGTGTACCTATGTTAAGAGTATGGTGTAATCGCATACTTATCTGTCCGTGGTATTTTGTTTGTTGCCACTAGCAGAGGAGTGAGTGATCTCATGAGGTTAGTGCCTAGATTGTTACTAGAAATACAACCTTGTGCTGGGCAGCGAGTGATTAGATATTGAATGGAAAAGCAGAAAATAAATGTTTGAATTTGGACAGTTTGACGAAAGCCGGTTGCGGGTATGCAAAACGGCCGATGAGGAGCAAACAGCAACTCGGCCAATTTTCGAGGAAAATGCAAAACTGCACTCCGCGCATTACTACAAACGTGTTTTACTGATTTGTCAGCACTTATCCCGGGAACGGTTTAATAGTCGAAAAGACATCACACTAAGAATACTTGAACGTGAAAAATATCATGCGTCGTTTACGCTTTCAGGATGGTAAATTACAAAACGTGGACAAAACGATGGACAATTTTTAGACTTTGACTTGACGTTTAGATATCTAACGGCAGTAGACCAACAAAGACGGACTAGAAATTTTAAAATCAACGGTTCTAAGGCTGTTAGTGGCCTTTCCAGCCGGCTAATCCTGTGATGAACCCCTGCTTTCGGATACAAAGGCAGGAGAAATCACACTGCATGGATCGACCCAACATGAGGACTGATCGATGGGCCAACTGCAGCACTGAATCAGGCATTATCAGGACCTTTATACCAAACTGTCTCTTTTGGAGTAAATCCGGTATAGGAAAGGGCCAAGAGCAGTCTAGTGGCTTCCCAGAAAAAAACAAGCTTCATAGATGGAACTGCATCTGTGAAGCCCCTGCACAAAACGAGTGCTCATGCTCGTGTTTCTGATCGAAGGATTGGTTCTGAGAACGACTGATACCTCCACCTCCATTTCGCTTTTGGTAATCCGCAAGTGTTATTTCTCCCATAAAGGAAGCACCTACAAGCGATCCCTAGCATCATATTCGTAATTTGTTTGCTGTTACTGAGCGAAAGCATTACCATTTAAAAAGTTAATCCGTCCGTCATTACGTTTCGGAGTTTTGAAAATTGTTCCCCAGGAATTCTTAATGGAAAAATTTACGAGAATACTCGCATAAACAATTGAATTTTGATTTGAGGATTACCCCTCTGCTATCCTACCATAGGGACTATGTGTGTGTTAATTCCGTGTTATAGGAGATGAAGCCAATTTTTACCAGACTGCCTCTGTGTATAGGCAGAATACTGGACTATGACACAGAGAATCTGAGCATCATTCCTCAGTATAGTTCGCACACCCTGAAGGTCACGGTTTGGTGCATGGTAAAATCCGGAATGGTAATCAGGCCCCAGCTTTTTTCAGGACAAAGATGGCTGTACAGACGCACGGTTACCGGCGACCGATATGAAGCAGTGCTGGAGACTTGAGTACATCCTGCTGTGAAGAAGGACTGACCTGAGGCATGGCGGTGGAAAGATGAAGCAACTGTCGGCACAGCCAAGATCACAATGCAACTGCTAAGGCAAATTTCCGAAGGAGGAATTTAGATATGCAGAACTTAGATATGCTCAGCTTTTACTTTCATTTGACTTGATAACACCGGGGTTTTCCATGGGTTTATCTGAAGGGTCGGGTGCATGCCAATAAGCTGGGGATTATCCAGCAGCATTCGGAAAGAAGCCAATATACTGCAGTCAGACATGTTAGGCACCGTTGTCAACTATTCTGCAAATAGAAGAAAAGGGCTCTCATTTACTCGATGTCAGTGTTACTACGTAGTTAGAAGAGGGATTCTGTTTGCATACTTTATGTGCCATGCAAAAATTAACAGTTTTGAAAGTTATTTTATTTTTAAACAGTAAAGTGACTCGTAAACCGCCCAGTCTTCAAGTAGTAAAAGTACGCTACCAATATGAGCGCTCTTAATATTCTTCTTGGTGTACAGACCACTGTGCTGAGAAAAGGTTCGAAGTATTTCCATAAATATCCTCTCCATGACTATAATAATCCCACTTTTTCGCCAGTACATTATGAATCAACGTAACGTGTACAATCAAGGACCAAATCTATTAGTGTACACAGGAAACGAGAAACACGTAGAACTTAAAAAGGAGAAGTTCCAAATTTTTGGCAGTCTCAGACGAAAATTTGAGAATGTAAACAAGTAGATTAGTTATTTTCACAGCTATTAACGGACGTTTGTTAAGCAAGACAGATGTTTAAGTGAAAACCACAAGCCTTCTTCAAAATTTCACATGATGAATAAAAACTAACTCACGTAGTTTTTGTATGCTCACCCCATTTAATTTGAAAGTTTGTTGACTTAATGGCTTAACTAAGGAGATTTTTATTATGAACTTTTGTCACCGTTAAACTCGTCTGTCAGTGGGATAACCTAATTAATCTTAGACGATATTCTTACAAAGGCAGGAGTTTCAACGTTTTTAAGCATAACTTTGACAAAATACTCCAAATGTGACTCAAATAAAAATAAACTGACGGCTCCAGGTGGAGGCTCGTAACTCGGGATATTAGAGCGCTGGCTGTACTCGAGTCTTATCCTCTGCTGCAGTGGGTTCGAATTACACTGATGCCGCCGAATCTTTCACAAGTGGGTCCAATGAATAAGTACTTATGCATGATTTCCACGAAAAACAATAATTCCAGATAGATGAGTAGAAAATCAGAAAAACTGTACTTAAATGTTCATAATTAAATCGCTATTAAGTTTCGCATGTTGCGTTAGGTTTATTTGCAGAGGGTTCATCGTGGAGACTAGAAGATATACTGTTTATAAGAAATAGCTGACTAAAATGCGTGGACATATTTCGAATGTTAGATTAGAGACTATTTTCAGAGACGCTGTCAAATTCGCGCGTGATTACGTTGAAGTCTTTAACAGCGCTGACAAGTAGAAAAACGTAGGAAATGAAGTTATAATTGTATATGGGCAGAGTTTCACCAATAATTTCGCAGAAATGTAATACCGATGATAACTCGGTATCCCACTCTTAGAGCTACTGTCAAACGAAACAGCCCTGAAAAGTTAAATAATGGCAGAGATGGAATGCTAATTCGAAATAAGCCTACAGAGTTTGAAGGGAGTGAAGATCCTGCAAAAAACGTGTACGTCGTGAGTGGGGTGTAGAAGCGTCCAGTTAGGGAATAAACCGCATAGGCGTGGTAGGCCGCATAATTAGCCCCATGTAGATGGCGACTGCTCCGCACGACAATTAACTGACAGAATGGCATTACCGACAAAGACAAGGGAGACTGGAATGGCCATTTGTGGCTTATTAGCCGTCGTCAGCCAGTCACACCCAACCCCGAAGTGTGAAACACCCGAGGATCGAACTCGCGACCTTTTAGTTAGAAATCCAACGCCTCTAACCACTGGGCTACGGGCCTCAATGACATGCACCAGTTGTCATTCGGCACATAATCCATTGACCCTCACGTTAAGCTCAACGATATCCAACTCAAAAAACGGACGAATTTTCGAATTCAGGCAGCATACATTCAGGAAGCATCTAAATTGACGCAAAGTGGTTCACCAGATCTCAAAAGCCAGCAAGGGCTTTGGCCATCTGCAGGGCCTTTGTTTGGAATCGTCACAGTCTCCATCTGAGCACAAAACTCAAGATGCAGGTAGCTGTCATCCTGAAAACGTTACTGTACAGAGCCGGAACCTGAACAGTCGACGGAAAACTTAGCTGCCTCCGGAGAATTCTGAAGTTGAGATGGGTATACAGTATTCCGGAAACAGAACTAATTGAACAACCCAGAACGCTCTGCCTATACGTAACGCTGAAGCAAATTAAATTGCACCGAAATGCCCACTTCGCGTGGATGAATGAGGTGTACCTACCCAAACGACTCTTCTACGGCGACACCACTGCGGGTGCTCGCTGACAAGGAGAAAAAAAGTGGCACTACAAGGATACCCGAAAACCTCTGTCATGCATCCACAAAGCAATACGGCGGCCTGGGAAGACTTCATCCAGGACCAACCTATGCGGAGCAGAGTAGTGGAGACTAGAGTAGTAATTTACGAAGTAAATAGTGTCGCCGCTGCCAAAGCCGAAAGAGCGGCACGCAAGTATCAAGCGTCTCCGACCTATATAGTCAATACCCAACCACTCCCATCATATCTTCATTTTCAACGAACATTCCACGCATAGTTCGACCTCAGTGGACATCCTCAGACCCGGCGCAACAACAGCACGACAACTTCATTTGTTGCCTCTGAAGGCTCCTACACTGTCACCTCTGCAGCAAAGCTCTACAACACAAACAACGACGACAACCAAGAACCCTACCAGCTTACCATCATTGCCACACCCACCGCGTCGACGCCGACGACAAAAACCACACCCATTCCCATCACCAATGAGAGCCAACCTAACTCCCTGACGCTCCGAGACTCCGACGTCCCGACGCTCCACCGACTACCAACCTATCCACCCTCGTCGCCGTTGTCGTCGTTCTCGCCGCCACCACCACTGAACATACAGCGAGCAATGCATGCTCGACTGCAACCTGTTCTCATCGTGATCATATCTCCGCATCAAGCATCAGCCTAGTCGGCCGTTTGCAAATACGCCGTACGGAGACTGGCGGGCCTAAGCTTGGGGCCCCGAAATACACCCTCAGCAACCGCCTCAACTGACCACATTGTTTACCATTGTTTAGTCACTGCATGGGCCTATTTGGCCACATGCGCATTCACGACAATGGAATTCCCCCCAGCGTCGGCATGTCAAACCCGTCTCACGCACATGTCGCCATAAATATCAGCATAACCGCCGCCACTAGTAAAACAGGTACCAACCCATCTTGTTCATATTGCCACTACACATACACATCATTTATCGGCCTAACCGGTCACCTGCGAATCCATCGCACTGACACTAGCGAACCGGTGTCAGGGACACTAATGTACACTCGTAACCCACGCCTCAGATGCCCGCATTGCTCACGCACATTCAGTCGTCGCATCGGTCTGCTCGTACACGAGTGCTTTCACGAAAATCTCTTATAAAGCCCCACAAAACATCTCCCCAGCAGCCCTACCCACGAACTCCTTTGACTTCAACCCTTAGGGACACAGAATAGCTACCTTTCACGTAGGTGGGAAGTGTGCTCCTAGCTCATTCTCTACGTGGTCTCTATAGCACTCTTACGCATGCGAGATCCGAACCACCCATAACCTTTTGTCTGAAAAAATGGTATGTTGTACGGGGAGCCAGAGCGTCCGTGAAATGCAAAGACGGGCTGTTTTGACTCAGTCAGCCATCTGCGTCCAATCCTACACCAGATAGCTGATCGGCTCAGACAGTGTAATAACGCACGGGCGAAGGGAGAGAGGGTGAGACCGGCTCTGGGGACAGCGTGCCCACGGCATTCAGTGCATATTCCTCGCTATGAAACTGCAGTAAGTGGGCTAACTCATGAAATCTCAACAGAAATGTCGAAATACGTTTCAGTTTTGAGAAGATTAATTAATTAGGGTTGTAAAACCAATCATTCTGCAGCATAATTCTATAATAATTCAGTTACCCCAGGACGCCGGCTTTCGAACAAACTTCTTTTTGGCTGCATCCAAAAACCCTACTCCGTAAAAAATTGACTACGTACGTAGCATGCATTTTTTCATTGATTTTCGATGCCCTTAAAGATTCAGTTACGTTTCATGGAAAACATGCATAAATATCTTCATTCTTTTGCTCATTCAGTAGAAAATTACATCTTGTTTTAAGTTAACACTCGAAGGAAGGGTAACATTTTGTTTTATAAAACTTTTCCAATTCCCGAGTAATTTTGAACCCAACATGCCGGTACACTTGCATTCAGGGTTCACAAACTACAAGCCGTATAATTTCCGCGTACGGAAAACCATACATTTCTCTACGGTTATAAAGGGAGCCCATATAGGGTTCATAAAATTATGCAGTGGATTTGAGCCACATTGTTAACTTTACAAGTTTTTGGATGCAGCCAAAAAGAAGTTTGTTTGAAAGCCGGCGTCCTGAGGTAACTGAATTATTATAGAATTGTGCTGCAGGATGATTGGTTTTACAACCCTAATTAATTAATCTTCTCAAAACTGAAACGTATTTCGACATTTCTGTTGAGATTTCATGAGTTAGTCCACTTACTGTACCACGGCACATTGAAGGGCCTTGGCTTGGATGACTGCAACCCGACGAAATAAATAGACCCTTTCTGGACGGAGTTCAGGCTGCAATGACTCCTTCTTTGAATGATCTCTACGACACCCCTGCTCATTTGGGATGCGGGCTGTCCCCTTACTTGCTTCCACGAAACCTTGTCCATCATGCGTGGACCACGCATGTGTGGCACGGGTAGGCAGTCTGTTTAGTTTTGCCAGTCAATGCGCCTAATCCGGTCTCCGATATTCTTGATTCTCTTCACGTCGGGCTCAGGTGGGTGAGAGAGGACAGAATGGGATAGATAAATTAATTCCCGCGCAAGTCGTCGGCTCTGCACCCTCTATGCTCTGGGACACACGGCGGGCACCATAGTTAACGATGGTCGAACTGTCATCCCCTGGGAACAGGCGAACTACATCTAAGTTGCACCGTGGAACCTCGATTTTTTGTTTAGAGCTCCCCCCCGCCCCCCGAGTGTTCGACATTTATGAAGCGAAGAACAGAATTCAATTCTCTTGTAAATGGCAATCTCATCTTGAGAAGAATATAACCGACTCAAAAGTAACCCTTACGTGCTGGACTTGTATGTTATTAAAGTTTCTGGTTGACGATCGAGACTAGTAAAGACAGGCCCAAGATACAATACGTTATGATAAGAAAATACGTCCAATAAATACAAAATGTTGGAAAACGTTACCCATCATTTGGTTAAAAAAATTGCTTCCCACCTGAGCCTTCGGAATTGTGAAAGGACCAACAATATAGGCTGGTTGAATTGTTCTCTAGTCGGTCAGCCTGGTGTCAGGACATCGTGCATAATGATGTCGATATTTGTGACTGGATTGCGGCCCTCGGACTGACTACGTACGAAGTGGTAAGTTGACGCGAGTTAGACGCGTCTGTTTAGCGATACTCGACTTGTCCAACGTCTCGACCAGCTCGCACATGGTGGGCCCACTTCGGGCGTCTCCTGCGAGACTGCGCCTCTCGAGGGCGCCAGTTGCAGTCCGGTTCTCGCCCAACCGCAGTTATCCAAATTTAATATGATTTATCATACTGACGGCAGAAGTACCAGCTAAAAGTCCAAACACGTGTTTTACCGCTATTCTACCACCACATGACGCAGCTGCGAAGTGTACGGTTCATCAGTGTCCCCCCTACCGTCCCCTATGTGCATTCTGATAGATACTCGGTTATAACGCTGTAGCCGATGTGTTTCGGCTCAAATACCCATATCAACTTTCGGAATGAGTCAATAAAACTTAATTCCGGCTAATAAACTCTAAGTAAGTAATTAATTTCTGAGGAGATTAAAAATCTGAAAATCTATTCAAGCCGGCGAATCAACTTCAAGGCTGACTCAGATGTGTCCGCCCTCAAGGGGCTCTGACGCCTGCACCGGGTGACATTCAGATGCTGCTCTTACGGGGCCGGCTGTGTGCCCTCGTTCTTCTACCAACTTGCTCCAGCTTATTCCACATTCATTCTGCACAGAACACAACGCTCTCGCGACTGGAGTCAAATTCTTCGTTCTCTTCGGAACCGGACCTGAAGATCGTAGTGGCCCGAGTCCGCCTATGGCTTAAGCTGTCACGACCCCCGTACAGCTTACTCGACAATCGACATGGCGTAAACACCGAAGATGTGGTTTTACTCCCAAAATGATTAGGCACTAGTGATGTAAAATCGCTCCGTCGAACTGCCCTTTTAGCGTTATCAAACCGAGACCTTATTTTCAGTCTTATTTGTGTAGTTAGAGTGACAATGAACGCATGAAATTCGGCAGACCACTCTCGACTGATCTATGAGGCGCAATCTGTCTCTGATATGTCAAATTGGGTTGCACATTAAACCTACCAGTTGGTAAACAACGTAGGCATTTAGACCTTGAAGAAAACATATCAAGGCGTCGAAGATGCCTTAAGTGTGGAGCAATAAATGCCAACTCTGAAGTCCTGCCTGTTGGAAGTGCCTGCACTCTCTGAACAAGAGCCAGCCAATCACCAGAGGCCACGTGAGCCTTCTTTAGCACGCTGTCAGCATGATGATAGCGCCCTGCCATTGGCTGCTCCTTTAAAACCTAGTTAGTCCATGTATGCGAGAAATCGATCAACTCGTCTGAAATTTGCTTCTTGAAGCGCTGAAGACGGAATGCAGGTCAACCCCCATAAGATGTTATAAATACGCTTTATTTTTTCCAGTCAGAATGACTTTCAGAATTCTAACACATTTTTTCTTGGCTGGTCGTGTTCTCCTTCTCTACCGTGATGGGATTGGGGACAACAGTCAAGTGCGCAGACGTCTCGCGTGATTTCTGAGTATCAGGCCGGACCATAGCAATTTGGCGACGCAGACTCTCAACTACAATAGCTGACAACTACGCCAACTAGAAGCAGATGTTGCAGCAACAGCTGAAGCCGATGGAGGCTCTGATCGTTAATCTACCCAAGTCGTCCATGGGTCAATCAAGCGCGGCTGGTGGTTCACAATCCGTCTATCACATTGCCGGCAGCATCATTGAGTTCCTGTATGACCCCCAGACCCATATCTTCTTTGATTCCTGGTACAAATGATACGAGAACCGACAGGACAACGGGCCCGTGGCCCAGTGGTTAGAGGCGTTGGACAGCTAACTAACAGGTCGCGAGTTCGAGCTTCAGGTGTTCCACACCTCGGAGTTGGGTATGACTGGCTGACGACGGCCATAAGCCAGAACCGGCCATTCCAATCTCCCTTGCCTTTGTCAGTAATAACATTCTGCCTATATCATGTGCCGTTGTGCGGCTGCTGGTTGGGCTCGAGAGAGAGAGAGCCTGTAAGGCCCAACGGAACGAGTGAATTCCCTAAGAACGATCGGTGAGCGCCCCTCTACCATTGATACGAGGACTTTTTCTGTCGATCTGGCTGCCCAGGACAATGCATGTAAGGTACGGCTCCTACTCCGTAAACTGGGCCCTGAACACGGGCGTTATGCAAACTTCATTCTCCCGAAGAACCCCCCGATGATTCACTTTCACGGATACAGCGCAGACGCCGTCGCAGATTTTCGGTGAGCGGTCGTCACGTACGCGACATTGTCAATCCTGAGTGTGGGCGTTTTCAACTCGGTTATCTCACTGAAGATCAGTTCAAAGGCCTAATATTTATCTGCGGCCTCCAGCCCTCCAAGGATGCTGACATCCGGACGCGTGCTATCCAAAGTGTAGCAGAAAAACTCAATCACACTCCAAGAGCTGGCGGCGGAGTGTCAACTGCCGACTAACCTCAAGCACGACTCAGCCATGTTCCAGAGCCCTGCCGCATCCTGCTCAGCCCATACGGTCGCAGAGGCCAAATGGCTTCCTGTTACGCGGTCCACACAAATGTCCAAGGCGAGATCACCGCAATGTCCTTGTCAGCACCGTAGCACATGGCATTTTTATGGGGACTGCACCTTTCGCCAGCATCGCTTCCAAAACTGTAACCAGATTGAACACCGTTATGGGTTGTCCAAATCAACAACAGTTTCGGAAAGCAAGCCCGCCTCCTCCACTTCCATTTCCAAGCGCAAGTCCAAATCCCAGTCTCTTGGCCACTTTCGAGCTCAAAAAGACCGGTCGTAGGTAGTCTGTTGACGTTCTGCCCAATGGCCACGCAGTCCGCCTACATTTGAACACTGCCTCAGACGCCATTATCGCCTCCGAGAGACTCTGGTAGTCCTTTGGCGGTCTCACGATGCTGCAGACTTTTCAGTCCGCCACAAGCGCGTGCGGTGGTCTCGTCCAGTTAATGGGGCAACTGCAGTGCTATTTGTCATTCCGCGACGCTACCATCACTGCGATCTGCTACGTCACCAAATATGACCCCAACGTACTTGATCTTGACTGGATTGGACAGTTTGGTTTGGCCGATATGCCGCTCCGCTTTGTTTGCAGTCAGGTGCAGATTCCCGCGGTGCTTGCAGACCCAGCCAAGGACGTTCTCCAACGGTTTGCTCTAGTGTTCCAAGAAGGTCTGGATCGTTGTATGTACACTCAAGCCGTGCTGCATCTATCTCCGGAAAGTCAACCAGTCTTCTGCCCAAAGAGACCAGTCCATATGCGGCCTTGCCACTTGTCGAGGCCGAACTGAGGTGTCCGGAGGAACTGAGAGTTCTAGCTCTTGTAATCTACCCAGCCTGGGCCGCCCCAATAGTCATGGTTAAGAAGCCCCACGGTGCAATCCGTGTATGTGTTGACTTCACCTGTCTTAATGCCACGCTGACCCCGAACTGCTATCCACTGCCGGTCCCGGCTGATATTTCCACCCTGCTGAATGATGGTGCTTGCTTTGCCAAATTGGATATCGCTGACGCCTACTTACAGACTGAGGTTGTTCCAGAGTTGTCCGACTTGTGGACCATGAACACCCACCGCGGCCAGTTTCAGCACACCATACTGCCTTCTGGTGTCAAGACCGCCCAACAAACGATGAACGCAATGCTCTTCGGCATTCCTGGCACAGCTGGGGACCTGGACGGCCTCAGTATCGTGGGTCGCTCCCCTGCCGAGCTGCAAGACCGAATGTGCGTAGTACTCGAACGTGTGCAAGGATGTGGCTTCGGCATGCGAGCCGACAAATGCCAATTCTTCCTCGACTACATCAGGTACCTTGGATTCGTTTTTGACATTACTGGTCATCATCCAGATCCCGAAAACATTTTTGCCATCATAACACTGCCTCATCATTATAGTCAGTCCCCTGCTATAATGGGGCTGTAGGCACTTGGGAATGAAAACACGCGGCAGGCATTTATTCTGAGTTGATAACTTATACAGTAGACCCCGTTAATTTTTGTTTTCCAGGCACTGGAGCGTTTGTGTGTTCCATGCTAGGTTCTGGTTACTTTAAGTCGGATAACCATGTTCTTTTCGTTATCTTGCCATATGCGGTTGCAGACTAACTGGAGCGGCAACGAATAATAATTTCTGTTCTGACTGTTCTTACATTGCTACCTCGATATTGGGAAGTAGTAATTGAAGTAAATCACGCACTCAGCCTTTCTCTTGATGCCTGCAAAAGTAGCGCCAGCATATGTAAACCAAAGCATCGGATGATATTACTGAAAGGCACGACCTTCCACATCTTAAAACATTAATGACCACAACGTGTAGTCACAGCATGCGCGTTCAGAACGAGTTGGACCCGCATGGCAATCCCGTGTTATCAACTGCACTGATCCTCACTGCAATTACAAAAGTTGAACTGAGCGAAAAATATGGTCCTCGTTAGATGGTAATGCGATGGCAATGGTAGGGGGTGCTCACCGATCGTTCTTACGGAACTCACTCGTTCCGTTGTGCCTTACGAGCTCTCTCTCGAGCCCAACCAGCAGCCGCACAACGGTGCATGATATAGGCACAACGGAACGAGTGAGTTCCGTAAGACTGATTGATGCGCATCCCCTACCATTGTATATTCCCGATCGAAAACCGACAGGACAAAGGGGTTGTGGCCCAGTGGTTAGAGGCGTGGAATTCTAACTAACGAGTCTCGGATGTTCCACACTTTGTGGTTGGGTGTGACTGGCTGACGACGGCTAATAAGCCAGAAATGGCCATTCCAGTCCCCCTTGTATTTGTCGGTAATAACATACTGCCAATACAACGGCAGTTCAACGGAGGGATTCTGTATCAGCAGCGACAAGTCATTGTCAGGAGCGAAATCGCAGGCTCAACTTTTCCGTCCAGTCAGTAGTCGGACGAGCCGTGCGCGAGTCGACCGTGGCGTGGAACCTAGTCGAGTATCGTTAAACGGGTGCGCATAACTCGTGTCAGCGTGCCAAGCGTTACGTAGTCATGCCAAGGGCCGCAGTCCGGTTACTTGGGATCGATACAGAACTCCACAATGACACCACACCAGACTGACTGGTTAGGTAACAGTTCAAACTGCCTTTATTGTCGCTCCCTTAATAGTCCCGAGGATAGACACAAGAATAGGTCCGAAAGCCCAGGTGGATAAAACATTGTTTTTTAGATGCTAAATTGCTAACTTCAAGAAATCCAGCCCCGTCGTTTACAACGCAGTTCCCTAGTTTCAACCAACAACCTTAAGCATGAAATATTGATCTACTTCGAGAAGGTTGCATTTGGTTCGCAGAAGTCTTCTCTGCCAGAATTCAGGATAATGCCTTTCTCATAAAATGACTGCTGCAAGTTAGTGGCTACCGTCTTCACCTATTCTGCACTTCATAAGAGTATAGCTTTGATATCTACCTGCCCATTCTTTGATGGGGCAGCCATGTAAACCACTTTTGCATTTTATGGCAGTGTTAAAAATGTTTCTTGCTGCTCCTGTCAGGCCTACTTGTTGCAAAATGAAGTAAATTCACCCCTAATGAGGTTATGACCCTCCCAGAAAAACGCTCAACAAGGTATGAATATGGGGTTTGTTATTTTTACATTGTAATATAGCCAAATATCAGGCATTCTGGGAACTATTTTCTGCAAAAGCCTCTGTTTGAATCTTTTATGTGAAGGAACCTTGCCTATAATGAACGCACGCAGTTGGATTGCGTTTAAAGTTGACGAGAAATGACCGAGATTTTAACACTTCTAAGTTTTTATAGATAGCTTAATGCATTACTTGCGACAAGTCAAAGAGCCAATGGAAATTCTGTTTGGAGAAACAGTATGAGTTAACTTGGATAAAACGACGAACAAGAACTGACTGCAAAACGAGAGCTAGGGTGCGTGTGAGTCGCAGCATTTAAGAAATTAAAGGCAACGCCTCAGTGCTCTTTTGGCACACAGATCTGCTGACGTCATATCTTAAAATGATGCCAATCACTAATGCTATCGCAGGTTCCACAACGAGCCTCGCATGCGTCGATGTCACGTCACTGTGGCGCCGTGCCCACCTGCCAGTCACCAGCGCATTCTGCAAACAGACACGCGCGGCTAAGAGTGTCTGGAAGAAATTTTAAAAAGTGTTATCAGTTTCTTAACTGGCGGTCCGCAATCATTCTTCTTAGAGCGTTAGCCGGCATCTTGTTGACTATAAGTTGCCAGACAGTGAGGAATGCGGAGAAAGTAGATCGTTCAAGGAGAGCAACTGTCAGTTTGCCTCACGAAAATCAAGCTAAAGTGGAGGAACGCATGAAAAATGTGCCAGAGACAACCAGAGTTGACTTTATTGGCGCACGAATAGTCTCCCCCGATGTGGTGAAGAAAGTGATGAAAATAGCACATGATTTCAGAAAACAGCTTACATTTTCCGACATGTCACCCTACCAATAACTGGTTCGCACCAGTCGCTCGAATCAGTAGTTCTGTAAAGCATAGGAAATCTAGGCAAATGGACATGGGCAGTATGCAAGTTTTTGGGCAAAATTTCAACTTCCTTGGTCTGAGCATCAATTTCTTCTATTTTCCAGCTGTTCCATTGCATAGAGGATCAGGTCGTCTGCCCAAGGCCTTCCAGCAACTTGAATTGCCAGAGGCAGACCTTCGGAGGTTTTCTGTTGCCGAAGCAGTTGCCCAAAGAGGGAACTCGGAGGCTCCTTAGAGGCCAGCTCAGCACTCGCTTCAACGTCGGTTTTTGTCACGTTGCCGACTGGTAGCACGCCAGCAGGAAAATCAAGAAGATTAAAGATAAGGCTGTAGCCCATATTCATAAAATATAGCGCTGCTGATGATGAATTCAGGAGAGCTGGAGAAGGTCCCGCTGGTCCAATAAGCAGGTCAAGTTCCTCTTCTTCCCACATCGTCATAAAATTCTCTCGGTACTTACGAACGCGGCTCTCCAATTCACCTACTGGTAATTGTTTCTTCCAGACACTGAGTAACTTCTTTGTGAGCGAACAGGAAGTTCCCTGCTGTCGTTTAAGTAGCCAGCCAACAACAGATCTCAGACAGTAGGGCGTGACAGCAAGACCACACCTTAGTATGTCGGCCATGGAGAGAGCATCACCCATATTCTGCCTGACAATAAGTCTCCAGTACGAGTCGTCAGCTGAAAGATAGCTCAGTGTGAGAAGGAGGGGTTCATCGGGTTTGGGGGGCTGTATGTCCACCACCTTATGACCCAAACTCTGAATAATGGATTTAACCTCGGCCAGACAGCGGTCAACGGACGGCACACAAGGAATAAGCCCTGGAAGAGATGTATAAAACCCAATGGTCAGTTTCTTCGGGGATTGTAGAGTAGAGAAGGGACACATAGGAAGAGAAGGGTTAATTTTAAGGACAGGAGCGGAGCAAAGGGACTCCATTGCATTTGCAATACTCGCTACGTCCATGGCCAGAGGGCTAACTACCGGGGATAGGAAGAAGGGAGGACGGACGGACATGTGAATGTCATCGCTGCTTAAACGATTTGAAGTGGGTTTGAAACCGACAACTCCACAGAACGCGGCAGAAATCCTTACGTCCCCGAATGTGTCTACTCCAAAACCAAGAACCGATGCGCGTCGAAGAAGTAAAACGGCTTCAGCACCAGAAGAACCCCCGACAGCACGATCCGGATGACTTGGGTGTTTACAAGTGCCATAGAGTTTGCTTGAAGTGAGAAGTTGGCAGGGAAGAGGAGACATGTTTGAAAGTAAGATCGGCACGGCACCAGCTTTCTTCAGGGCCGAAACAATCTTAGAATCACAGGCTGTATTCTCGTTTGCCCGGAAGACTAGTGATCCAGTGCAGTCCTCTCCTCTGATAGGAATACAGTTGATTAAACTCACGGGAATGCCGTGGAGGGGGCTTTTGGGTGGTGCGCTGTTTGACAGTTCCTGATCGGCCAGAATGGCCGTGACGTCGGCGTCAAAAACGATTTCAGAGATGCAACCAGCTTCGGCCTCCTGCAGCTGTACCGCATACACCTGGAAGGCTTCAACAACATCAAGAGTAGTAAGGTCTCTCTTCTCAACAATGTGCTGACGGAGTTGGTCCATGCGAAGACCGATGACCTTATCCACATTCTGGATAGGTGTTTGGAGGCCGAGAAGTTTTGAAGATATGTTATTCCGAACCTCAGTAATTTTTTTCAATTTTTTGGCCAACTTCTTAGAACGTTGGCGGAAACGAAAGAGATTTAAACAAAGACGAGATGCGATCCACAGCGGACAACCAACACGGCAAAGAAGACCACATTGGACCGTTCCAAAATAGTTAGCCGCGGGAATGAAAACGAGGCGGGCAACATATAAATGAAGGTCAAGCGAAAAGCAAACATGCAGGAAACTTGCAAAGTCAATTACTTTTGCCAGGGAGCGAAGACAGGAAACGACGCCCATCTTCTGAAATAGAGGAACAATGCGCAATATGTGAGTTCAACTTGACCATATAGGAATATCAATCTGTTGTAGTACAAATGAAATAAACGTAAACAGAATTCTTTGAAATTTTGGTAATATCCTAAATAGTGACCAAAAGCTGCAGAGGGAGGACCGTAGTCTGCAGTTGTTACATGTCAGATGTCATTGAAGTGACTTTGAAATAGCTATATGCTACCATTTCGTTTCTTCCATTCGTAATAACATGCTGACTTGGAAAACCGACGAAATCCTTTTTAGTAGCCTAGATGAAGGAAAGTTCTGGTGACAAACTCACAGACGAAAAGCTGAAAGAGAAGGCCAGGAAATAAGTAGGCTCTAGCGGAAGAATAAAATAACCACGACCGAAATCGAAACTATCCAAACGGACACAGTCCATACAAGGAGACAAGTCAGTCATTGGGTATGCGCCGAAACAAGGCTGGCACAACACGCGACATCAATACGGGGTTTGTGTCGGTCATTTTCCCCACAAAATCGCAAGAGAAGCGCATTTGGCGAGCATGCGCATGTTGTCGAGAAATTCTCATCAGGCCTCTACATTTATATGGGAATGAGATACAAACTGAAACGTGTGAGAGATAAGAACAATCGATTGTGATTCGTCTTTTCGTACAAACAGGATATGTGAACAGAGGGGGGAGGGAGGTAGGAGGCAGTAAGTGACAATGAGTGTTAGGTAGAGCCGTGTCACAGGAGTCCACACGCTTATGTGGAACACAAAATATAACCTTTCAATAAACAGAAATGTTCCATAAATGGTGGTAATGCGTGACATATCATCTCGTAGGACCATGTCGTCGCATAAGCAAAGTTTTACGGTTAAAGGATAAACAGTGAAAGTAAACGGCAAATGCACGTTTAACAAGCGATTTTGCAACTGCTCATCAACTGCTTTTTGTCGTTTCAGAGCAGGGCAACTCCAATTTTTCAAAAATCAACGGGAGAACGGCAGAATCATAGTTTCGGAAAACCGGTCTAAGCAAAAATAATCATCAACCTGGAAGAGAGAGAAAAAATCGATAACACACAAGGAAGTGTGCGACTTGGGGAAGTGAGGATCAACGGGGCAAGGTCAAGTTTGCCACATGGCATAAGTTGCTTCCGCGTAGCGCAATATCCAAGCTGTTTGTTTACAGTGTCGTTTAGAAGCAACACAAGTACAGAGGAATAAGCCCTGGCAATGCAAAACCGAACTACGTAGCAAACTTGAACTTGTCTAGTTAATTCTCGCTTTTGTGGATCGGAATTTTTTTGTCCCACATTCTTTATTCTCTTAGCATTTTAGATGACCACTTTACTTTGTTTAGAATGTTTGTTCAGAACTACGGACATGCTATTCTCTTATTGATTTTCAAAAACATTTAAGATGTTCGTATACTTTGTCCGCAACTCATGCTGTAAACAAACCATAAAGGCTTCTTTTAAATTCATGCCTAAAACAACATGCTCCAAACAATTTAAGACGAATTTTCCAGTACCCTACGGACAATTCTTTAAAATTCAACTGTTTTTACGAAACACTACTGGTATATGCAAAGATTCTCTACTGGCACCGTATTTTACAGATGACAGCCCTACATAGGGGGTTAAAAGCAAATGCCAGGTGGATGAATTATCTTACACAACTTCATCCAAGGTAAGTAAAATCAATCAGAAAATTAGCAAAAACTGTCTATTTGACGAACTTATGGGGCGGTTACACTATATAAACGATACAATGGACAGCATTTTAAGTAAGATTGTACGCCGACCGGTTTTAATGGGTGAAAATTTAAATAATAAACCTTCCAACTTTTAAGATGACAGACGTAGCACTAACTGATAAAGCGTAGTTTATTTTTTCTGTAAAAGTGTTTGGAATATAAGATCGATAAGCACAACATAACAGAGCGTCTTGAGGGATGTTTTAAAAAATTTGCGAAATAGTACGGACAACATGCATTCGGCAGTATGGGCAACTTGAAGTAACGAGGCCACCTAATTACGACGATACGCCGCATGCATGTGCTATTTCTCACGACCTCAGATAGACCCAAGGTTGCTGAGCAGGCCAATGCTCGCAATTTTAACTAATTATTCAGTGGATCGAAGAAGATTCCACATAAATGGACCTAGTTTGCAAAAATATTGCTCTAATTCTCTGACGATAGAAGTAAATGGTAAGTGGACATTTAAACAAGTATAAACAAAAAACTTAAAATATGCGAGGTAAGTTAGCCAAGGTGCCTGCATACAGTAGTCTTTGTTATTGTCTGGATGTAACTTAAACGAAAAAATAGCGAGACGTTAATCAACTAGAATGATAGAGCCATTTCAACGCCTATTTAAAGTGTTTTACTAGAAAAGGTCGACAGGCATATCTGTAAGTTTTTGTCAAACGTGAATGAGTATAAACGGGCACAATTTATCCTGTTTGACAGTTATATAAACTGGCAGGTATGGGCGGTAAAAAACTATACCTAGCTGAAACACTGAAGTAGCAAGGAGAGAAATAAATGAGGGCGTTCCGAAAGGTTTATGGTGAATGTCACTATTTCGCGCCTATGTTCCCTGCCGCCTCATATCCCGATAACATCGTGCAAGATCCCGTTAATCTCTGCACTGGCAGGTCGAATTTTCGGCTTATGAGGACTATAGCCCTTAGCCCTATCATTTTATATAGGGATCTGATTATAATCAACCAGACTTTGACGTCAAGCACGCGAAGGGACTGCTGTGTAGATTGCGCTTGTAGGCACCACTTAAATCAGTCAGTAAATCACAAAACACCGCAAAATTGTGGATCTTATCACGCTCCTGCCAGCACCAGTCCCTCCTAGCCCCATCAAAAATGGCGGGGCTAGAGGGGGCTATGAAGGATTTCCATGATTTATAAGCCACTTTTGATAAATTAACTCCTTTTTATACCAAGGAAGGTGCAATGAGTCGTGCTTTTGAAACATAACTTTCGATGCAAATACGCTTCAAAATGTTTCAATTCAAAGGGGACTCTGGCCCCACCCAGATCCGCCTATGAAGGGGCCATGTGCGAGATAAAAAACCACAGCTAATTGTGGTATTTATACAGTTCACGTAAGTGTGTGATCGATCATATGCCAGTAAGGTGCTTGCATTCGGTGTTCATGCGAATTCTTGTAAAATACAACACACGATGAAAAATTTAAGGATTTACGATCGGTCATTCAGCCTTTTCAAATAGAAATATTTCGAGAAAAATACTCAAGGTCCAATGATGTAAATTAGTGGTGAGGATCGGAAAAGGGATTCACAACGCATAGTTCCTTAAAGTAAACTAGCAAGAGACGGATACGTAGGATACAATGCGACGGAAGCTTGCATTTGGGCCGCGAGATTTCAACTCACTGTGGGATTGGACGGACTAGCGGGACCGTTTGAAATATTGCAGCCCAAAAGGTCGCGATGATAGAGTAAAACACACTACGTGTCGATCACCGCGTCTTTATGTTCGCAAAGACGTGGTAAATTTGCATGCCTTAATATATTAAAAACTCGTTTTCAAATGATTGTTTGAGCCTTAGCCTGAGCATAGATTCATGCACCCTCAGAAGAGATATTGGCTTTACTTGAGATATATGGGTCTGGACCTTTGCAGGCGGGTTGTAAATAACATCTGAGAGCTACAGTATTTTTTTATTCGTCGTTTTTAACCGTCCGCGGATAGAGAAGGGGGGCATTTCCAGTCTAGTTTGGAAAATAACAGCAAGGCATAGGATAAAGAGGTGGGATTATATGGTCTCCTGAAGACACGCGAATTCATATATTCACTTGCAAGAGGAAGAGTATGGGGAAAGGGAATACGATAATAAAGCTGCCTACCCGTATCAAGAATCCACGAAAACTATTACAGCAAACTGTCGGGATCGATAATGAACATTAACTTTGAAGCAACGATTAATTTGGAAAGGGCAGTGGGACCTAGGCAGCAAAAATAAGCATTTTGGAAAGACCGGGTAAGCTGGTTCAGACCGCACAGATAAGCCCACAAAGACCGGTAGCAAGTGGTCGAACAACCCGTTGTCTGGAGGAGAACTTCTTGCAATGAGGCCGCGTGAGTACACTACTGAGCTTGTCGGAATGACGGCGTTTTGATGTAGGTCCACACATTTGGGTACCATAAACTTTAAAGACCAACTGTCTAATCAAACACTCGTTTTGTCGATGTTAAATTGCACTTTATTTGTGTCATCGATTCCACTGAATTCACTCCTAATTTTTCTGTCATCCGCGAACATGAGTGAATACGCAGCGTCTATTCTGCTGTCGACTAACCTCTTTTTAAAGGACTCCTTAGAACTTGCATCTCAAATGCAACATCTTTTGAGCAAATAAAAGTCATCATGTCTGATTATATCCTTATGAAATTTTACATGCTACCACAACCGTTACTGTCGCCACATTTAGTTATCATGCTTCTGTTGACTCGATACCGAAGCATTTTAATGGTTTTATCTAACTTTTAGCTCGACTATCAAAGAGGCTGTCGGTTGGTGAGTTACGCGACAATATATCAAAAGGTGATCTAAAAGTCATCAGTCTTCCTGCAAAACAATTCCGGGACCTCTGGGAAAGTCTAGAGTTCACAATCCTCCCCGACTATACACAGCATATCTTTACACCACAGTTCACTTCAAATAAGCTTAATCCACGGAAGATCTACCGAGAAAACTGCATTTCTCACTTTGAGTCTCAAATCTGTCCCAAGGACTGAGCAAGGATTTTGATAATTTACGCACTGTTCTGACAGCCTATTTCCCACCCAAGCCTTTCTAAGAGCCAATGCCCTAGTGATGGCTGAGAAACACAAGTGTGTCAATGCTTTCTGTGAAAAGGATGCCACGGGCCTCCAAATATACACAGTCCCGATTAGGATGGTTACGGTAGCATCTTTGCAATGTTTCTTCTCCTTACCAATCATGCTGATTATTTACCAGTTCGTCCGGTCCGACGTACCGGGGAAATGAGGACTTGATTACATATCCAATCGGTTGCCTACGCAGTAAGCTGCATTGACCCCAATGGGTTCGGTCATGCCAGTGTGGATCCTGTGGGCCCATTTTCTGCTCAATGCAACTACTTCGATGTCCTCGTAGGCGTTGGAACAGCGGCGGTAGTCACTGCCGTTCCTCTTAAACGAGTGGCAATCTTCGTTACGCCCTCCACCATTGCAACAGACCGTAGAGCCCAGGTCGAATCTCACCTTTTATAGTCCGTCCTTATCTATTTAGGCTGTAACCAAGCTCGAAACACAGCCCGTCACTAGGCGGCTAACGGAATAGTCGAAAAATTCTGCCGGCAGCCGAAAAACCGGGGAGATTCCGGAAAGCTGGACTGGTTGCCAATTATTGGTCCTACTAAGTATTTGTTGCTCCATTAAGTCAGATTTCGAGCGCTCCGCAGATAGTCTGTTGCTCGGAGCCACAATTCAATTATTGGGTGCAATCAATTGACTAATCTCTCAAAAGGCCAGCGAGTGTCGCCATAAGCTCTTGCATTCTTTTTCCTAGCTTATAAAGTCTCTCCCCGGTTGAAAAGAGTCAAAATATCCCAAATACGATCTCTTAGTGGATTTCGAACTGCGCATTGAGTCCTTTGACGTTTTTACGGAGAACACCAGTCAGTGGAACCACACCGGGCCGGTCTCTCCCGAAATGCTTACCGATGAACAGGAAAGTTTGACATCTGAGATATGTGGATATGTGCAGATATGCGGATTCATGTTACCTAATTTCTTCCTTCCGGAAATGAAGCTAAGACATAATCAAATGTATGTTCTTCCAATCATCGAATACTGCTGTCCTTTCTTTGGTTTAATGAACGCCTGCGACCGCTATAAGAACGAAAATGTTCAGGGGGTTTTCACCCGGTAACTGTTCTCTCAAGCTTCGTCCGGCATTTCTTATACTCAGAGATGTCAGCCGGCAAAAATTAAGTTTTTGTGGGTTAGAAGACTCGAAGCTGGCCTTTGCTTGCTTCTTCGCATCAGCGCTAGCTCCAATCATCCGCTCATTGACACTCTCACTCCGAGAGATCAGTCTTATGTCACGCGCAACTCCTCCCTGGTGATCCCGCCGCCTCCCTGCACTACATCTAAGCTCTCCCTCTTCTTTGCAACCAAATATGCTATCCCTTGGATTAATCTTCCGCCAGAAATTAGGCCATCGCCTAATCAACTGGTATTCAAGTCGAAACTACGCAAACACCTTACACCGGAAGGCATAAAGGTACTGTCAACGGTCTCATTCCCGAACGTTCAGGTTCTTGACTTCGAGAAGGGTCCTCCTGGGATTTATTGGTCGATCAAGTGAAAACCCTCAATTATATCATTAGGAAGCCCTGTTTTGAATTGGTTTCTAAATCCACTGCTACCACTCCTTCCCCATAGCGACGATTTTCGCGGTTCTTGATCTCATCTCCTGCATGTCGACATTATGCGGTCCGTCGACTCTCACGTCGGAACCCTCAGTATTCGCCCTCTACAAGTAATTTGGTCGTACCCCCCCTCCTACTCCTCGGCTGGGCTCGAAGCGTACTGTGGCCGATCGCGTCTGGGTTCCTCTCGTCTGGCCTCTTTGACGCGAATAGTCGCATCAGGCGTATCAATCCTGCCCTGGTAATGTCAGCTCGGAATCCCGTATACAATACCACACGCAGGCCAGTCCTGTCCGATCCGCATACGTACCCCTCAAGGCTGACATTTATTTCTATCCTGACGATGTCCGAATATAATAAAGGCTGACATTTATTTTTGCCCTGACGATGTCCGATTATAATCTGTTATATACCGCCACATACAGGTCAGTCTTGCTCGTATTTTTCTGTTATTATTTTTTATCGAGAGTTTTTTCTCCTGCAAAATTAATCTAATCATTTTTAAATTCTTCAGTGGAGTTTTTTCACCTCTCGGTAGTCATTTTTCTCAACGGAGTACCAATCCAGTAGTTATGAATTGCATTTTGTACATATTCTGCCTACCTCGTCTAAAATTCGCATGTAAATTTATGTTTACTTGCTGTGATGGGACCCCGACGGGTCTTCAATAAATTATTATTATTATTATTATTATGAAGGGGTATTGGCAAAGATGACGGAAAAGTGGGCTGCCTGAAGCCAGCTCAATTATAAAGGACCTCTCCGTCCCAACAACACAATCTCAGTTATGTTAAATGCCAGTCCATAGAATTTGCCAATATATATAAAGTCATGTCCCGATGATTTAACTCCAAGTCCTGCACTGATTAATTTCTGAAATTATTCACCTGATTATTCCCTGGAGTTCATATACCAGAAACCGCTAGAGAACGCTGGGGTCCCACTGAAGAGCCGAACCCCTCGCAGCTGTGTCACGCAGCGGCAGAATATCGGCGAAACTCGTGTCTGGGCTTTTAGCAAGTATCTATGTCGGGAGTACGGTATAATACATTTACCATATATATATATATATATATGTGCTGGAAAACGGGCATCCCAAGAAATTTAATTGAAAATAAGTAAGATTCTTTGGGAAGGGAATAAACTTTAATGAGTAAAT
>CACRXP010000259.1:526705-589018 GCA_902702965.1 Spirometra erinaceieuropaei
AGCTGAGGCCAGTGGCCTCACAACAGTCATTCAAGTAACCTGAAAGTTTTTATGAAACTACCACTGACACGAATATAGATATTCGAGGCGAAAATGCGTCGAACCATCGTGCATCTTAGCATAGAGCAAAAACGTTTATTAGGAACGAAAACATTCCATATAGACTAAGACTGATTACAAAGCCGTAAGCATCTGAAAGCGTGGACGAAGCATAAAATATGATTTTAATCAATCTCCACAGAGTCTCCTAACGTAAATATGGGCTGGTTTCCTCCTCTGAACAATAGAAAGGAGACGTCCAAAGAGTTTTAGAGCATTTCACAAACAGCAATCAGCCTTCGAAAGGTAATTATCGCGAAACTGCATCAGAACTTCCGAAGCTCCTACTGGAATAAGTGATAACATAAAGCAAACTGTCCAGGTTACGGCGTGAGCTGACGCAGACAGAACCGGTAGATTATCGACCACAGGTTTCCATGGTACTGCTTGCGTGGGCGACAGGACCTCAGCGCTCCAGCGCAAGGCGCAAATACTCAGTTCCGTCCTGCAGTCAGGATGAATCGGTGCACGCCAGTGCCATGTGACTAGTGGGTCGACGCGACGCGAACCAGTTACTGCGGTAGGTAAGAGTGTTTCTGAATGATCAACTAACTCGGTCAGCGAATCTCGAGCGTGCAGCTCGACATTGGGCTAGCACAGGCTGATTACGCTAAAAATGTCGGAAACGGCCATCCTAGTATTGTCCTTCTCAATTATTAATTCATGGTCGCCATGCGAAACCTCAGATCTAAGGCAAACCGCAAGTGCTCAATTTCTAACACTCAACCACGACAGGTTAGTGAAGTTGAATGATTCGGTTTTTATGCACCTCTCCCCTTTTTAAGTGATGTTTTTTTTTCGCATTATTTAATTCATGTGCTGATGCAAGCAGCCTACGATGTATAACAGACAACAGAAAATGGATTAGTTTTATTTCTCCTGAATGCTTTTTCAATAAGAGCTTTTAACTCTCGGCAGATCGAGGTTTTATGGATGGGATTTCGCATGAGACTTTCGGTTAATCCTTGAAAACTCAAATTAATCAGTTATTTATAGATATTTTGGCAGATTTTGAATAATTTATCTTGACGCAACTGTGAAAAACTCGGCGCCTCGGTGGGATTCGAACCCACGCAATAAAAGAAAGGCTTTAATACAGCCAACGCTCTAACCACTTGAACTACGAGGCCCCACCGGACGACACGAGTTTAATCACATTTGGGTCAAGTTACCTGCCCAACCTACTGCAACGTTTGGAATCCACCAATTCTGATACAGTAAGTTGACTGCCCAAGCAGGATTTCCTAAGTAATTCACCTAGAATTCACCAGATGCCTACTAGGCTCACGCCTTCCCCTTACTACGTGGGTTCGAATCCCACCGAGGCGCTGAGTTTTTCACAGTTGGGTCAATATAAATTAAGCAGTCATTATTAAAACGTGACAGTATTTTGTCATTTTCATTCTGGCAGGAAGATCAACATCCCCACAATATTGCTGCCTAAAGTCCAGAGGCTGCAACCTGTAATCAAAAACAAATGTGCAGGAGAAAATGTACCAGTTGGCTTGTCGATAAAGTTCTATAACATCAGTGGAAGTGATGGACTACTGCACGCATTCAGAACCTCAGAACAACAAACAATCCCTACGCTCGGCCAGATAGAATAGTTTTGTTTTTAGAAAAATATGACTGTACAACATCTAACGTTTAACATACCTGTCCTAATTTAGATTTCATTGGACTTTATATACTTAGATCGATAAGCAAATCCTTGTGGCCCACCGGCGGCCCGGATAATGGCGTCGTGGACGCACTCAGCAGACTATCCCATTAGCAAGGTGAATTAACTCTGATGCCAATCTCTTGCATCTAGGTATTATATAAAATAGATCAAATATTTTAATGTCCAAGATAACAAATATCGAAGCAGAGGATGGAAGTAGGACGATTCGCGCAAAATGCTAACCATCGAGCGATTGATATCTTGTATAATTAGCATTATTTTATGGAATTAAAATAGCCAGGGGCAATCTGAACAAATACTATTGGTAGTTCGAGAAACCACTTTCGCAAGAAGTCGTTCCACTTTAAAGTTTGGGACGTTTTTTCCCAAATTACCTCAGAAACTTATTAACTTCATTTTGCTTCGAATGTTAGTTGGAACGGCATGCAAGGAGCGGCACCAAAATTAATCTGATTTTATTCTAAAATCTGTCTCAAGTGATTCACTTCTGTTGATGTTCAGTAGTGTATTCCAAGCTCTACCGAAATCATTGGGTGATGAAATTTTATGTCTATAAAAATCGTGAAAGGAGGAGTCTCATTGCATAATAAGCATAAATAAGTTCATAGACTATAAAATAAAATTCTTACACCATTTTTGCATACTTTGACGCAGAAATACTGAAGTGGATGTCAAATTGCCTCTTCAGTCGTGCCGCTATGTGAGCTTGCGTATAAAGTGCAGTAAGCTCAAAAAACAGATGACTGATATGTGCCGTTATTGAAATAGTTAAAATCAGGGGATTTTAGAAGTGAAATGATGTAAGACGCAGTGGAAACACATGTTCTTTTAGAGAACAAACAATTCGCTCAGTAAGTACTATCGTACTTTACGCAGCCTTGGAAACAGATTTATTTTATTTACTAAACATACTTAACAATTACATTAACTTTATCAAAAGAGGTTCCATCTGTGTAAGTTACACAAACTATACAAACGTTGCAAATTTATAGGTGTGCCATTTTTCCACATTGCTAAGTATCGAACAGTGTTTTCTTCAGGGTAAGATAATTCCATACTAACAGCACAGGTACTAGCCAAATGTCCATACACACGTGCTTCGCCGATATTCTGCCGCTGCATGACAACTGCGAGGGACTCGGTTCGTCAGAGGGTCCGCCAGCATTACTTGTCTGCTTCCTGGTAGATACTCCAACACGGAAATTATAGCTCTTTAATTTCCTCAAAAATTAACTGCGAAATTAAAGTAGATCAGTAAATTTAAGGTTTAAAGGCTCAGACCTAACCGGTTGTGCGTCCTGGTTGATGGACTTCGGTCCAAATATTCATACATAAAAACTCCGATCTGAGCCTATAGGCTTTAAAAATACGGATCTACTCCAAGTCCGCGGTTAATTTCTAGGTAAATTAAAAAGCCACAGTGTTCCTTTGTTGTTTAAATTCTTTTCACGAACGGTACTTTACTGAGGCAAGTCTGCAGTGAAATACGGTTAAATAATGAGCAAAACTGATGCTCACTGACTGGACTCCGTATGAGTCCCCAAGTTGTGAACTGTTATTAAAATGCACTTTAATACTGATAACGTGATAAAGTAAGATCTACTTAATGACCATCCTAGCATTCGGGAAGATTAAACTATACAGAAGTTCTGCTCAATCCGTAGTCCTTTCCCTTTTTTCCCGATGCCCGCACGAGTTCGGCAACGATTCCTTGAAATACAGATCGTTAACTTTCCCTGTCCTAAATATTTTACAGTAGTACGCGTCTACCGTCGACCTTCAAATTGCAACATTCGAACAAAACGCATGCGGCTATGTCCTATATTCTGAGGTGACTTTTCATGACAAGGTAAAAGGGCGTCTAAATATGTATCCCGAAAACCCTTAAGGATGAGTTTTGTCGTCAAAAAGGAGGTAGATTTGTCCTTGTAAACATAGGGTAGTACGTGTTTTCAGCAATTTAAACAACTCCATAAAAAAAATCAAAACCACGGCATTCTTGCGAATGTACCTTGAAGTGAGTAGTTGGCTTTAATCAAGTCTTTTTACACAGGTCATATTAAAGAGTCAGAAAACCCATTGTATTCCACCAAGAAATAACAAGACGTTTTCTAGGGCAGTCGACTTTTTGTACGGCTTATAGTTCCGGAGTGGGGTGGAAGAATTCGGTTTTCGGTAAGCTTCACTGGCGATAAGCAGAATTGCTTGCAATTACTACTTCATACTTTCTACGACTACGAAGTTTTGGAGTTCGCAGCCGAGACAAAAATGCAGTAATTTTGTTCTGCGATTAAAATAGCTTGCTGAAAGTCTGTCCTTTATAAAACAGTTGTTTTCTCTTATGATTTTCCAAATACGGTTTCTCAGCACTTTATTTTAAAGAAGAAATCACAAGTGAACTTTGAGTTATCGTTTTGATCCAGTAATGCCAGTGCATATGTTGCTGTTAAACCTTGGGCAACCATCACTAGTAGTTCACATATTAAGCTTGAAGTAACGCATGCGCCTGAGGATATGTGGGCAAAAAATATTTTAACCCCAACGACATGCAGTAGAAGCTAGCGCGATTCTAAACATATTACCTAATATACAATGAAGATGAAAGTCTCGTTTTAATCCACTGCGTCAGAGACTGATTCCAATACCAACCTTTGCAACAACACATGCCTTTTTCTTAGTTCGCCCTGGCGGTTGCCGTATTGTTCTAACGGACACTTTACGGGGATAGGTGACTTACTCCTACACTAAACGTATTGTACATACACATATGCATACAATGTTAGGGGGCGCTCACCGATCGTTCATACGGAACTCACTCGTTCCGTTGTGCCTTATGGACTCTCTCTCGAGCCCAACCAGCAGCCGCACAGCGGCGCATGATATATAGGCAGAACGGAACGAGTGAGTTCCGTATGAACGATCGGTGAGCGCCCCCTAACATTGTATATTCCCGATCGAAAACCGACAAGGCAACGGGCTCGTGGCCCGGTGAGTAGAGGCGTTGACTTCTAAACCAACAGGTCGCGAGTTCGAGGCTCGGGTGTTCCACACTTCGGGCTTGGGTATGGCTGGCTGACGACGGCTAATAAGCCAGAAATGGCCATTCCAGTCTCCCTTGTCTTTGTCGGTAATACTATTCTGCACATATGCATACATATTGCACGTACATATGGTAGGGGGCGCTCACTGATCGTTCATACGGAACTCACTCGTTCCGTTGTGCCTTAAGGGCTCTCGCTCTCGAGCCCAACCAACAGCCGCACAGCGGCGCATGATATATAGGCAGAATGGGGACGGGAATGGCAATTTCTGGCTTATTAGCCGTCGTCAGCCAGCCATACCCAGTCCCGAAGTGTTCAACACCCGAGGCTTGAACTCGCGACCTGTTATTTAGAAGTCAACGCCTCTAACCACTGGGCCACGAGCCCGATGGTTATATATATTATGGTAGAGGGGCCTTCTCCGATCGTTCTTTAACGGAATTCACTCCCCAATATTATCGTAACAGTACAATAATAGAATTCCGGAAACCTGTGAGTATATTAACTTCTTGTAATGTGAGTGGATGCAGAGGAAAGATTTTCATCTTTGCTGTCTTCTCTCATTTCCAAGGTCCAGTTTGGGTTCTACGATTGGTGTCACCTTACCAATTCTGGAACTATAAAACGATCAATAGATGAAAATGACATCACAGAAGTGATCTATGTGCCCTTCAATGGCATTAATCCGGACGAGCCTCTCGGCGATCTGCGCTACAAGTGGTGCGCGTATTCCGATTCTGTAATTCTTCGCACCTGTAAAAGACTTCGTATCCTGCATGATGAAGACCTATTCTGTCATCCGCGCCATAAATTCCATCTTATTGATCCGATCATGGGCCCGAACATTCAAGAAATCATGAGTGCACCTGAAAAGACGCCACTCGTGCTAAGTAGGGCGTTTCGTATTTTGAAAAGACAACTAATGCGCAACAACAATCAGACACAGTACACACCGTGGGCAGTGAATAGCTTTGCCCCACATCCGTCTCCGTCGAGAACTCTTCGGTTCTCAGTTGAAACCGGACAGTACCTCAACAATTTTTCAAACGTAAGTGACTGAATAGTGCAGAATTACTCAAGAATTTTCCGAACCCTTTTATAAACTGGGTTGATCCTAACTTTACGGATCTGTCCCTTGAAGACAGATTTGACTCAAAAGCCTACTAGATGCCACCTTGATCATTTACATTACATAACTGAATACTGAATCAGGGGCGTCAAAACTTCTCTCGAAGTAATATCTTATTGACAAAGAATGTTGGTGAGAATAATAAAGAAACTAGAACGTTCGCATATCCTAAACCGGCCTCTTGTGTTATGCAACTGTGTCATGCAGTGAAGCCATGCTTAAATAACTATAATTAACCGATAAGCTTTATTTAATTAGTTGCAGGAACGAAATGAGTAAAAAGGGACTTTGAGGTGATACGCTTATTAAGTTATTTGACATCCAGAAATTTTACTAGAAAACAGAAAATCACGTAGAAATTCACCCCAAAAATTCAAGTGGTCGCTCATTTTGACGTCCAAATTCAATCTTGATAGGCAGTTGACGTAATAACACACTTAATTCCAGATCATCGGGCAAGTTAAAACCCATCACTTACCCTCGGCTGACCCGAGGCTAAAAGGAAAAAACAATACCAAAAGCTGCATTTCTCTCCGGAATACAAATGCGGACGCTGTGAAACTGTCAACATCCTCAGTAAACCTTAAGAGGCCCCAAATTCATCCAATCCTGAGCAAACAAGTTCGGAAAAACACTCGATTTTATCTTGAGATAGTTCAGTACGTTCGGAAAACTTCTTACGCGACGCAACTAAAAGGGCAAATCCAGAATTAGCAAGCGATCAAGGGATAACATTGTACGTTAGGGGCACAGGCAATAAGCATTTGATTAGTTAACCAGATATGCCTTCCAAATACCTTATATATTATCCTAATGTGAAATTTGATTAAGAGTCTGTTATGTACAGAAATATCTGAGCAGCCAGTCAAACCACAGAATTTTCTCAGCGCTCATTCAGATGAAAAATCAGTTGGCAGATTGATCTGTCAGAATAGACCTTTCTGTTTTAGTTCGACATCTTGAAACACGAGAACAGCTTGTGTATATTTTATTACCAAAGGCTTTAATTCATCACATCCTTATAAGTAGGGCAGTAGGTCAGACGCTTTTCAGTTTCAAGTGCGTCATTACTAGAGAATACGCACTTATCAAACAACGTTTCGGTGTTCTTGTGACAGATTCTACATCTCTCCACAACATAGAGAACAGTTAGATGACCGAATGCCAAGCACCAAGCGTTAACCAAATCTGCGCAAAAGATTAATATATGATGTCAAAATAAGAAACAAGGGCACTTTTTAAAAGATTTCGATTTCTTGAGTTGGATAAAAATAAGACAATACTTTTACTTGTGAAGTCTAAAGATCGAATGTGAGTATTTGAAGAAAAAATGGTAAATGAGGAAAAGTTACCAAATAGGGGTGGTGACAGGTTTTATAGGAACATCGAGGAAAAATATGTTTAGAGCTGTCAGTAATAAATAAAAACTCGGTCATAGCGATAATTTTTAAATATCACTAAGCATCAAAACCGAGTCCAATTTTAGGCGTTTTTGGAGAAAAATAAAAGTGGAAAATAATAACTTCCTTAACCTGTTTTACACGTCTTTCTTCTTAAACTTCGTGACATAAATACATATTTGGGTCGTTTATTGGACGCGAAACCTCATAACCTTTGTGCACCTAACGCATAATTGATATAATTAAAGGCATATGTTCATAATTTCTCTGTCGTCATATTGAGCATCATTTAGATAATTGCCTTCTTTTTATTCTTACAAATCCCTCAGTGCAAATTTCACTTAAAACCTGGCTGTTCTAATATTATTTGGCAATAGTAAAAACATCGCAAGAAATAGTAAGGTTATGAGATATTGAAGCTTTTCAAATTGTTTCGGTTTGCACTATGCTCGTTTACCAAGTCATAAAAATCAAGTTCATTTCTCCCTTCATCACCCATCAAATCCTCTTTGACACTTGCACCAGAGAACGATGATGGAGCACGCTTATCTGCGAGCTTATCTGACCCAAAATTCGCTGAAAGAGTTTGCAACGAGTCGCTATTTTACGAATCAGTTTCAAGTCATTTAAGTAAACCCTGGATTATTTTATTAGTAGTATTGGAACTCTTTAATTAAACATCGTCCTATGACATGTAATCTGCTTTAGAGTTGAAGGCATGTGCCTCAGTTTCAAATTTCGTTGGGATCTGCAACAACTAGACAAGGGCAAGCGTTCTATTATGGACGGGCTGTGGCATCGCTTTGCACTTATTGAAATGTTTCGACTGATCAAACACCTGTTTTGCAAGACTTATTCTATGATTAAAACTAAATATCGCCAAGCACATAACTCCATTGGGCAAAGTGAGTCATGAAATGTCCCATTCATAAGTTAATATCATTCATAAGTTAATATCATGCAGTTTCCTAGGTAGTTTGTACAGCTGGTGACCAATCTCACAAAATGTTGGCGCGAATCACCAGGTGTGTTTTCTACTAAACAGGATTACTTAGGCCTAATATTTGTCATCATGCAACAAAATCTTAAAATATTTACTTAACGCCAGGATGTCGGCCTTCAACTGCACCCCTTTTCGGTCGTGGGCGAAGATCTTACTTATTACAGAAGGACTGCTTGGGTAGTACGATTTGTTACGTTCATTTTCTATACCCTTGTAAGTTCGAGAATGCATAAAAATTCGTTCTTGTGCACATTTAGTAGCGAAATAAGTCTTCTGCAAATTTTAAGCTTGGGGAGAGTGTACCCGTCAGTTTTAAACAAACTTCCTTATATTAGATTTCTGAAGACAACAAAATATCCATGCATGCAGCATCAAATATGTCATTCTATAAATTCTGTTCATGAAGTATACAAAAGGGTCTACATTAATTGCAAAAGCGCATGAACCCTTCTTAACAGTGTAGAGAAATGTATGGTCTACCTTACACAGAATGTATGCAGCATGCCGTTTTTAGATCTCAAGCGGATATGTATTTTCAGAGTTCAAAAAACCATTATTTGGAAATTGAAAAAAGTTTCCTCAAACCGAAAGGTAGTCTTTCGGACGCACGGCCGCTAAACAGAATGTTCTTTGCAAATAAATGGACACCAGAAGGAATAGGCTTGGACACTTATTTTGACAAGACATAGCTGGATTGGGAAAGGCATCGAAGATCAGCGGGGAAATGTATGTTAATTAAGGCAGTTATTTTATACGAATCATGGCTTCCGAAGGCGGCTGGACAGAAGCTCACCCAGAAGCCGGCATAATGGTGTGACTGATAAACTTTGGAATTATGCTACACGTTAATAGATATTACGCTGTCACCTGAATAATCCTTTTCAGGCATTAGCATGACTGTGAATGGAGCTTGACTGCTAAAGTACTCCAGTCGCTAATCAGGGAAGGACTGGAAGATTAGCTGTTCCTTAATCTCGAGCACAGGTAGCGTGTTTCATGGGGTTATCCTACAGGAATAACTTAGTAGACATTACTTGCTGCACATAAAGAAAGCCTTTCTGGCCTGTACCGAAAGTGCATTTTGTCGTTTAAAAATTTCGACTCAATCGTCCTCTCTATAAACTATCTCTACCTACGAGATATAATTAACCTCCTTCGATGGGCACGTTTCAAAGTGTTTATTTTTTTACAGAAATTTAATCATCAGACTTTAGTCGAAAGGCGAATTGCCTTCTTCATAACTACTACTTTTTCTCTTGATTTCATTTCTTTCAGTCCATGCGCTCTATCTTAGAGGTGCTCATGCAACTGATCAAAAACGAAGGAAAGAATAGGTTGAATTTCGGTCTCAACCTGTGCGTGCGTATCCAGTTTACTGGTGGTACGCGCGGGGGAAAACTTCGAGGAGTGGGGTGCCTTAACCCTCGTGAAAATTTGACGGACCGCCTCCTGGCACATATTACCCTCGCCTCTTTAGTACGACCGGGGCCGAACCCTGACTGGATTACCATTGCTAGCAATATAACTCGTCATAGTCTTGATAACATTCCCAGAAGTCTCGTGAGTTGGAAGACAGAATGGCATGATGTAAGGGTAAGTGAACTGTCATTCAAAACCCTAATTGGCATTTTGCATTTTTGAATGTTTAATGATAAGTAACACAGTCAGCACAAAAATGGGATTCATAAATCAACTGTCCCAGATCATACTTCTAGACACCCTTATGCTTTAATCCTCGCCGGCAAAACCAATCTCATCATAATTCCTCGTCACTACTACTACTACTACGACGACTACAACCCTTGTCTTTGACTTCTTATTCTACTGCTCTTTCGTGCTCCAGAATTCGCCGTTAACATGAACAAAATAAATTTGCAGGCAATTTGCATTCGTATCCAGATGTTCTGTCCGGAAAAGGAAAATGCGTTGATAATAAGAATTTTCCCGATGTATCTAATTTTTCCTGGGGGATACAGAGAGGAAGGATTCTATAAGATTTGCAATTAGCAGCGACATTAACTGTCACACCAAGTAATTTACCTTCCGTCTAATGGCAAGGAAGCAATTAGTGGTGGAGAGTCTTATCTACAGTCCCAGCTCTCTCTAAAAAGATAACACCGAAATAACAGCATACGAAAAGGAATCGAATTGTGACCGATGAGGGCTGTTTCAAGTAAAGTTGAGTGACTTCCTCTCATTTGTCTCAATGTTGAGAAGTTCATTTTAAATTAGATAACGGAAGGCAATTCAAGGGAAAGTGAGTGTTGTCTGCTTAGTGTGTAGCTAACGCGTCAGGACCACATATTTCCGATAATAACTAAAGGGAGTAATAACAAAAACGACATCAGACGAAATAAAATGAGAGTTTTATAGGAATACGTTTCCATCTAAAATGGGCACATTTAAAGAGATTCCGAAAATATCCGAAAAGACATTAATTTAAGGCGATTTCAAATCGCTATCGGATGACAAAAATCTTGAGCACTGTCTAACCAGGCTTGTCGACTTGATTAAGTGAAATGGAAACTTCTATTTAAGCTAAATAATTGTGTTTATCAAACATTTGTAAGAACTCGTGTGTAAACTACAAGAACAATGTGACTGTAGCATGATCAGTGTCCGTCGTACGATTATTGTCTGACGCTTATTGATTTGGGTGGCATAGTTAATTATGACATGGTTGGAACAGGCACTATCCAGCACAACGATAAGCCAACTTATTTGCTCACTATTTATATCTTAATGAAGTTACAACAACATTCTGCTGCTACGCTTGCTGGAGCTTCCGTCAACACCGAGAACAAAAAAATTTCGGTAAACGATGAAGGTTTCAGAGAACAGAAACGAAGACCTCGGGACCTCGGAAAAATAAATATGCTTGCTTATAGAAACGAACAGGCGAGTTCTAGAAAGCAATTCAGAGGAAGGAGATGCGATCACCGGAACAAGAATTTTGTTGGCCTGTCGTTTCGGATTCTCACTCGAGCCCATCATCAGTGACGGTTGCAGATGAAGGTTGTGGAGGCACAAAGACTGCATTATTTATAGCACGTAGCTGCCGTGGAGTCACATGCGTACTATAATTAACAGCCCACGTGATCACCGCTGAGGGTCGTAATTAAGGCGATGATGACTCGTCAGTCCGCGTTAAATACCGCAATTTCATCATCCGTGTTGGATGTTGACGTGATGATGATTCGGTGAGTTGGCCCGCTGTCACCAGGATAGTTGAGTTCCCGCGCCCTCCTCACGTGACTGATTCCCATGATCATGGAAAATGTCAGTACTGAATATGGTACCAGGAGGTCATCGTGCTAGTTGATGGCTTGTGGGCCTGAGAACCATGATTCGGGCAGCTCGCGGCTCACTCATTTGTCAGCTTTTGCAAGGATTTCGGCCTCTTGAAAATTGGAAATATGGCCGAGATCCGTGGAATGAGCCGTTACCTAAGAGCTGTCGTCTACCCTCCATATCGCTGCTACGTGCTCAGCCGTGCGCGTCCGGAGTAATCTCCCAGTTTCTCCAAAGTAGTTGCTCAGTCCGCAACTGCACCAGATTCGGTTAGAGATTCCAGACGTCTACCTTGGCAGCGGGACTTTCGGCCTGATGGTTGCTTCCAGCCTGCATGCAACCCCAACTCCAAGTTGAGTGGGAGGACGGCTGACGGCCTCCGAGACGATCCTCACGTACGGAAGTGCTGGTCAAAATTTAGGGTCGGTCGAGTTTGGTTTCTGGCTTCGTCTGCGTATGCATTGTTTGAAAATGCTGCGCAGGTAGACATCGGCTTTCAGTACCCGTCGAAGATATTGCAATTCAACAACCTTGTCTTCCGTTCCACTGCAGTGTGTCTCAACGCGTCGGTAAAGCGACCTCACACACTTGCTTTTGCAACCGATCGGGTGATTACTGTTGAAATATGTTTGTCTAGATTGTCCTCAAAGGGTTTTTCGTTCACAGCGGCTACGTAGGGCCGATATGGAAACAGGGATGTGCCAAGTGACTGTTAAGCTATTATCAGAAAACCATAACTGATGCGGCTCTTCGTCCTTTTGTAGCTCTTTCCTAGAATAGTTTTAAGTGTAGCGAATTCGGAAGCGTGACCGATGTCTGTCATATGGAAATCGGTGTGTGCTAATTTAGTGCTACGCCCCAAGTACAGAGTAGTTAACAGTTCATGCCATTTTACCTTATCTTGAGTCTGTATGACTCAGCTGCCGAGTGTGGTTCCAGATTGATAAGTGGTGCCCAAACTAAAGCGAGAATTTATGCGCGTTGTTACTTCTACCACGTTAGTAACGTATAACAAGACGCCTCACAGGTTTTTTAAGAATAACTTTTGAACAACCTCTTTTTATGACGGATTGAAAAGGGCCAATTGCGGGCCCAAAATTCCGAGACACACTTTAGTATTGGCCACAGAAGATGCCTAAATTCAGCGAGAGCTTAAAAGGTTCGACTGTTTTCGGATACACAACAAACTAGAAGAATATTCAGGCAGGCAATGAATATCTTTTCTGCCGATTTTATCTTCCAACATCTTGTCGCTTGTCAAAGAGAGGCCACTCAAATAATAAATAAAGGATAGAGGAATCTTACGGCTTCCGGAGGACAGGGGATGACAAGAGCTCCTGATTAACAATCCATATTTACTCAAGAGAGTGAACACAGTCCGTAATGATCACGAAGTTATCTCATGTCATAAATTTTAGAAAAACCGATACGACCTCTAGTCGTTAGTGCTAATAATCTCTTCCGTACTCCGATGGATTGTTACATTTTTGACCCGGTATTCCTGACCTACTTTCCCGTTATTTTTGATTTCTTTGTTTACTTTTGTCGTCACCTCTTACAAAGAAGTTAAACAAACCCGATAGTAGCCTGTGTCGGGTTTTCTACATATCGTAGCACTTACAAAACTGAACAGTTTTTCTGACCAACAATAAGCCAAAAATTGCATAACCATTGTGCGTTTTATAAACGCTACGCACTGTGTGATCCGCCGTTTGATTTATATCCAAAAAGATATACTACCTGCGTCTAAATTGTTATTACTTGCGTGGCGGTCAAGGATGTTAGATCAACTGTAACCGCACACAATAATTTCGTTCCGTCTTATATCCGAAGTCAGGGAGCTGTAAGAAGAGGTTTATTCTGTACATATGGCAGGTTGCCGAGTTGGTTGTTTTCTTGTGACAGAGCTAGGCGTCCGTCCCCGGAGAGCGTCAGCCGTAGTGTGTTGTTTACGTGAGAGTGAATGTCTGTCAGCGGGAGAGGGGTGACTGGCTGAGTGTTGATCATGTGGTTGGACGGATTAGGGGAGGAATAGGGGGGTGCATGCTCACAAGGTCTCACAGGTATCAAGGCAGGTCGTCCGAGGCGCGCGAGCTGAAGAGAGTTTATGAGGGCAGCCGGGAGTCACTGCAGCTGGACAGGACGTGAACCAGTTCTAGCTGGCGGGAATGGTCGTGTGTCAACGGCCTGCCAACGGTGGCCGCGGTCATTAACCGACAAAATATAACCGGAGAAGGGGACGCTGGAGCGGCTGCTATACTTGCATGTCAAATCTTGCCTAACGCAAGCAATAAGCACATGTGAAATCGTTCGGTAACGCATCAACTAAGGACTGGTCACAGTCAACTTAGGCGGATTTAGCCCAGTACTACTAGAACACACGAAAACATATTTCGTCTTATTTTAAAATGTAATTCTGCTGGACCCAGCCCCTTTTAAAGCGGAAAATGAAGTCAAACTCTAGCTGAGCCGGCATGGTGTTTAACTGCACCCGGCTGCCTGTACAAATTAAACCTTCCGTCTTTGAACTAAATGTGTCGGATTAGAACGTAGAGAGCGACTGTTGATATAGCTGCGGTAGAAGTTTCCTCTTGCTAGCTTGGAACTTGGTGGATGATCATAGACGGGTAATAATAAGAAAAACTATTTTGTCATCCAAAATTTTGGAGGAACGAAATCCGCAGTCAGGCCGAACTAGCTAACTTATGCTGACGACGTATTTCAGTCATGACATATTCATTAAATGATTAACATTTCTAAAAAAACAGCCCAGTAGGTTTCAAAGCGTAAACCACAAAGGGATCTTCTAATTAGAACATTATTTTGGGAAACATTATTTGGATTGGTTAATATTAGTCTTACTTGTAACTAGAAATTTTTCTGATACCTAGCGCACAGCTTTCGTAAATAAGGAATAATGATTATTAAATTATAATCTCAGAAAATAGCAGCTGTTGTTGATTAACGCCTGAATGCTATAATTTGTCCGAAAAAGAACACTTGCGTAAGATATTGAGTTTGATAAATCCTACAAGACTTGAAGTTAGTCGCTAATCTTATTATGACAGCATGTTGAACACTTGTCGTAGTACGTTACCTCTAGTAACTAGCCAATTTTGATTAAAATGGGCTGGGAGAAATTGGCATCTCACGCATCTAAGAAGCCTCTGCCGTGAGCAGGAGCAAAGTTTAATGTCGTATGGGGTCCCATTTCCGTTTTTTAAAATCTAAAATAGCACATTATTTAACAAGAAGCAGTTGACTTTTAATTAGGGAAATTCATACTTTGAAACGAAAGTCGTCTTAATCAGAACTTCGCCCTTCAGTGACGGCGATCGCCTGCATATGTGGTCAATAAAACTAAACGTCGGCAGGCCTTCGCTGTTTTTTCACAGCTATTGCGTGTCTGTGAGGCATATCGGGATGCGAAAGTTGTCAGCGCCGCGCCCTGCTGGGCGCGCTAGCTAGCGCAAGCCAGCGGAGGGCCTGTGTGCGTGTGCGTTCATATGTGGCTTAGATGGAGGGGGAGGGGGCGGGAGGCGAATGGAGGTCCCAAGATGGTTCACCATGGCGGTATGAAGCATCGACCACTCTCCAGAGGCGTCCGCGCAGGCTGCGCTCTGGGGCCTCTACTCCACGTTCCACCCCCACTTCTGGAAAGCCGTACGTGCGCTGCGGACAGCCCTCTCACTTGCTCTCAGCACGCTGGAACTACGCCCCTTAGAGTTCACAAAGGCGTATGCCAGCCCGACGTGAGAGCAATGACTTAACCCGACAGTCAGCGTTTGCTGCACCGCCTTTTTGCAAGCTGTGAGCTGGGAGCGCAATTTGCAGCGTACTGAGGACGCGCCCAGAGAGAGGGCTTTAGGCGAAGGCCAGTCCAAGCCACCGCTTGTGGAGGCAGGGCGACATCGAGGGGGCAAGCAGAATGGGCTGGGAGGATGAGACGACAGCAGCAGATGCAGCAGGAGCCATAGCAGCCATTTAAGCGAGAGAACGGTCGGCATTCTGTCCCCTGCTCGTGTGCGCCTACGCCTCGAGAACGGGTAAGAGTCGGCAAACATAAATGTGATCAAGCTAGGATTCGCGAAATGCCTGCGTGACTGCGTTCGCCTACGTGACACATGACACAGAGCAGAGCGAGGCATAGACTTTACGTTAAATTGCACTAAGCGGAAATCAGGTCCGGCAGAGCGAAAGTCACGAAGAACTCGGAAATGGGTTCCTAGCGCAACTTCCTGCCCGAGACTTTTGCCCAACTCAGCTAACCGTATTTAGAAAAATAACGAGGGAGTTAGGTTTGTAAATGTTTATTCTATGCGATGGCCAAGGGAGAGAGCCCTTTGAAAAGCAGGTGATTTGATAGGACGGCAACGATCGGGAGAAGGCCCTTAAACACACACACGACCAACCAAAGCGCCTGTCTTACGGGAAATGTGGTAATAGGGATTTTACGGGCGAGGCCTAGGTACGCATAGAGGAATGGCTAAATAAGTATAGATAGTTAGCAGATTTTTTTTCGGTTAGAAAAGTTTTAAGGCATTGACATGTAGCAGCCAAAGTAAGCAGGACAATTAAAAAATAAACAGTAGGTGCCTACAACGATCGCTTCTCAACTCTGGGCTGAGGTCAGTGTAGATTATGCACCAGACCGTCTACAACAGACGACCCAACCTTATACGATGAAACGCCAAACCGAAACAATCGTGCCGGACCTAAATCCACTTCGATAAGTAGGTAGTGTTTGCATGCCACAGATGTTTGGGGGCCCTAACCCGATCCTTACCGGTAGGACTTGTTAAAACAAGACATTTTGAGTGCTAACCGAAACCAATAAAACCGCGAAGGTTAGTATGCATAGCAATGCTTTTAGAAATGCCGGCTTTGTTTATCACCTAGTGCTCCATGAGCGTTTATTTTGGTTTACACAAGGTGCAGTAACACGAAGTAAGGGAATTTTCACCAATCACTTAAATATTTGAATACTATGTTAATGTGCATGTTTATTTTTTAATTGCCTGCTGACCACAAACGTTGGAAGACGTCTCAACAAAACGGCCAATACAGGGCCTTAGTAAAAGTGCTCCAGGGGGGCATATGTAGTCTGGAGTATCATTTCGTACGCGCCTAGGACGTTCCTCTTTCTGCTCTGTCTAGGTCATTCGAGTTTAACGTTTATTGAAATGTAACATTTTGCTTTTCAGAATACATAGGAATTTACTGTTTGCACTCAGATACTTTCACATATTTAAGTGCCTTTAGGAGATAGTCCTTAGGTAACAATTGACAGTCATGAAAATTCGACTCTATCATAAAGGAGGCTGTGTAGGAAAGACAGTAGCAAATACCAGGAAAGCACAATATAACAAACTATAGCAAAGACGACAGACCAAGTCTCGCAAAACGTGCTAAGTAATAACTTGTAGAAGACAAACTAAGTAAACAGAGAGAAAAGTGCATTCATGCTTTAAAACCAACTGACCTTTTTTAACACATTATCTCGATTTAGCGCCTAACACAAAAAGTAGGTGGAGACGGCCGGCCCCCTAATGTCGAGAAGTAAACAGTTCAAGATATGAAGGGTATCCAGCCACTAGAAGTCCGACATTTCTAAGGTTAACTAGACTAGCATTCCATGCAACCGGCAGAAAGTTTTAATAGTTTTACTAATTGAGCGTGCAGAAGTCCAATTTTTTTTTATTAAAATGAAGATAAAATACTAAACTATAAGGCAATGAACAGCAATAAGTGCTCTTTGCTGTAAACGGAAAATAAACACTGCGGTTAACATAATGCCGGCCTTCCTTTTAATAGGAAGGAAACAGCAAAAGCGTCTTCAGTAAAATCGATCATGCTTCCTACGACTAACAGTAAAATGAATTGCAGACAGCTAGAAAAATGTTTATTTATATCTTAATTTTAATGTAAGATACTCTTTTGCCGGTGACATGTCTTGCATTTATGTCTTTAACTCGGAGTAGTCGAGCAGCGTTTCCTGATAGTTATCAACAAAAGGACAATTAAGGCTTGTCAATCCGATTTATATTATTTAAATAATTTAACAACAAGTACGTTTAAAGATGTATCATAGCTTATTTAAAAAGACCCAGTACTGGTATTGCTTTATGCCAGCATTTGTTAAAAGTCTGGGTAGAAACAATTTAGGTACTTTTCTTTATTTTTACAATTTATTTTCATTTTCAGAAGATTATCTGGCATATAATGGACAAATTACCTAAGCGTTGGGGCCCCTTTAAGTACCAAATGTTGAAGAGGGACCGGGATGGGATGTTTATGAACGAGGCCTTCCAAGCGATATTCTTCGAACGCATGGAGACATACCAACGGGAGTATCGTGAACAGCGCAAAGAACTAATGCGCAAAATTTGACACTTTTCTTCAAAATGTATGCGCAGTGACCAAACGGGTCACTGTGATTTGGAAATTCTTTGTCCTCCCAGAGGTCTGCGATGCGCTGGAAATTCACAGCCTCTGAGACAAAGCCGTTATTCTTTGCATTCTGCAAAAATAAAGTTCAACATCCGAGGAAATAGATTACAACGACTATATATATTGACGTTAAATTTAAAGTAGGCTTTTTCCCAACCAAAGAAGACACGAAAAAAGCTCGGTTTTGTTCGGCAACAGGCATTTCAGCATAGACTTCCCAGCATCAAATAAAAAAGGCAAAGTACAGCATAGGAGTTCAGTAACGATAAACCAATTTGTTTACGTGAACGTTTTATATGTTTTAGAGAGGTATAAGCGTTTTCAGAATGCAGCGTTATTAAATTGGTAAGATGGATAAAAGATGGCAATTAACATCATTTCGTTTTGTTATCAGCTTCTCACGTTGAATCGAAATAGCACTCATCAGTACACCGGAGGAAAATGCGACAGTCAACTATGAAGTGTCCGCTAGTTTCTGATGTCACTACCTTTACACTCGTCCTGTACACAGGCTCCACAAACCCGGGTCGTTTAAGCTAAGAAATACATGCAGGTTCTTTTGCCAAAAAACATTTGAGGCGGCTTGGATAAAAGGTGCAACAGTAAAACGGTTTAGACCCACGAAACCGAGAAATATAAATGCCTGCTAACGTTCCTTCGAGAAGATTGTCAACTAACAAGACTTAAGTCATTTACTCACTGCATTCACAGTATATTACGTACTCGACAATCTAGCAACCCTTGTGTTAATTTAGCTCCCTAAATATCTTGACATATTTTGGTGAACTGCCTTGTTACCTTAAAATTTTCTCACGGTTTAAAAGGCAGCGGCGTTTGCAGCGGTAAATTGTGTAGCGTTTATCTGTTCATTAACTTGCAAACTAATAAGATGCGGACTGGGCTGCGAACGTTTGCTAACAGCATTAGGAGTGATGTCAGTTAGATATTTTCGGTATATTTAGGTAGTCCGATTCAGCATCATGCACCTCGTTATTCAAGCTACAAAAATGTTTTGTCTCACTTCACAGAAGCGAATATAACATGTGGAGGTCAGGTAGCCGGACAAAGGCAGTTTAGTCATTTGTAAGATTGTGAAGCAATCAGAAGCGGACAAAATTTCTTTTAACAGTCAACAGGTGGCTATCCGGAACAGCTGAACAGCTGGATACAGGAGTGACTTGGGTCGTCAAAAATAACTTACTATTCCGTTTGAATTAGCCAGTTTGTCTCTTAAATTTCAGCAGTAAGATGCAGGAATATTTTAAAAAAGTTTGACGTAGATTGTTGCTTCAAATGAACATGTAGAATTTATCTCTTGAAATTTTAGACTTCAAGATTGACGTTCAGTAATATCCACGTAACTGGCAATATCGGAGGGAGAAACGCAACTTTTGTATTATTCATCATTAGACCAGTACAGTAATAGAAGTCTGGGTAGGCCAGCAAAAGATGAAAACAACCAGCGAACAATAAGGACGAATAGCGGAATTTTGAGGGTGTGGAGACACGTCTGAACAAGGAAAAGAAAGAAGAATGATCTAGTTTTGTCAGGGAGGACAGATTGAGGGGGGGGAGAGGGAATTTCCAGTGGATTGTGTTTGCGTCTCGTCGCTTTAACGTGACGTAGTGTGACATAGATAAGAATGTGTACGTCTCATTTGGGGCGAAGGTAGCTGGGACATGAACGAAAGTCGCCCGCAAATCCCTGAGTTTTTTACTAAACGAAAGGATATATGTTCACTAAATACAACGAATTGTCAAGTTAACGCCAACAAAATAAGTTATTTGGAATCGGTCCACCTGCGATAAGTTTATGTGTTGTATACTTAAACTTTCAAATGGTTCACATGTGCTTTGCAGATTTGTTGGTACGGCTTATTAAAATATCTTGACCAAAATAAAATATCCACACGAATATCATCACAGAACTCAAACAAACTCGAGTTTCTTGGAAACTGTCTCATGTAAAGCCTAAAACCCAATTAATCTAGAAAGTACTGTAACCTTTGGCCGAGTTCCGACGTAAATATTTTCACTTTACTTATATACGCTTCTATGTAAAGTTCGTTTTTCGGGCATAGGAAGATCGTATATTAAATCCGTCCATTACACAACAGTTCCATAACATTTAATATTAGCCACCCTTTTGGTAAGTGTCGTAATATAACACCCAGTTACACAGTCACAAAGATAGAAAATAGGAGGTATGTCTCTGCAAATGAATTGATTTACCACAGTCGGAGCACAGAAACCAAGCATCTGGCACAAAATCTACTTGGGTTTTGCATAAAAATCGGTCAGCATGAGAAAAGTTGCTAGGCATATTAGTCTAGAGCAGTTATCGCTCTGATAAACTCTCTTGATATACTTATACAGAAGGGGGTTTTGGGCACGAGGACGGTCAAACAAACTACTTTGGTTGCTGATTGATTTTTGAACCCTCTTACATCCTGAAATTTTCGGAATTAGGAAGGCACCTTCTACTTTTCTCAACTCTTTAGAATAAAACGCTCAAACGACGTCTTGTCAAGATATGTCCTTTGAGTTTTTCACAATGTGTATCATCACGAAGAAATGGCAAACTCAATCGTAAATTGTATAAGGACTGATTTCGTCAAAGTGGTTTAGTATTTCTGGCAAGACGGTTTCAGACGTGTTCCGATATATGGTACCAGCTAAAACCTACGGTCACTGATAAAGTTGATATTTAAATGTCAGCTGCCAGCACCGGTCTAATTACACATACATTTTCACAAATGACTTATTGTTGTGATAGAAGCGTTGACCTAAATATATGCATGATGGTACACCGCTCATGTTAGCCCAGATTATCTATGCACTTCCTTGCAAAACTATGGTCAAAAGTGATAACGTAAAGCAGTTAAAATCTATGGGGTAGCCGACCACCAAATTACCTAACTGACCTGCATCGCGCTAAGGCCACCTGATTTCTGACGCTGAAATTATTTTAAAATACAGTATTTCCCACGCAATTTCGAAGGGTGAAGCTTGCCAAAAATCTTCTCTACCAAATGCATTATCTAAAACACCGTATCCCGTAATATTAGTCTAAGGTCCTTGGCTTAAATCAACTCTGCAAATGTAAGGGTAGCTAGCTAGAGTAGGCTTCTTCTCAGAAACCTTAAAACGATAACCGTCGCCTGAAACATGTCCATAGGTTTCTGGATTAGAATCGGAGTCATCGTCATCGGAAACGTATGCATGCTTAGACATCAGAAATTACAGATAGAAAGATACCAGACGTCGGGCTAGAACATGACAACAAGTATAGCAAATCCAGTAACAGTTGAGTCGTTTGAGAATAAAACTGCTGTAAACGATAAGATAGCTATAATTCATATTTCCGGCGACTATGTTGATTGAGACTTTCGAAAGAACTCATTTTAGGGAGCCTAACGTATTTGTTTTCGGAAGTTGAGTACGTTTGCATAAATCACTGCTAAACGACGTTTAAGGAAATTTCTATTAAGGAAAGACTTTTTTTATTGAATATCCTATGTGCCACACCGGCTCATAGCTTAAAGAGTTAGCGTGAAGGACACGAAGAAAAGGAAGGAAGTGCAACTATTCATCCAAGCAACACAACCAAGACATAACTTATATAGAAAAAAGACAAAAGTTCTTTAAGCTACAAACACCACTGCGTAGTTATCCACTTACATGCCTTTCTCCTTGGGTAAATGATTTCCTTTCAGTGGGATATATCGAAATAAAGGAATGCTAGTTCGATCGCCAAAGCTATTAGCAAAGTGCTTAAAGAGGGTAACGGAATACCCGAAGCACAAGGCGGAGTAGTCAGAATATGATCTAGTCAGAGTATTTTTTCATCTAAAAGCAAATATTGACCAGATCACTAATCAGTATGCAAATTCGTAAATAAGTATTGATGTGCTCGATTCAAATCATATTGCAGTAACATGATTTAAAACTTCATTCTGAGGTTTTTCTAATTTTTATTTTTTCTAATATATTAATTGCTCATACGAAAAAGGATAATGATTTCTTTGCAAATTTTGGTCTTAGCTTTTATTATTCAAACATGTATTCTTTGGCTTGCTACCACCTTTGTAGTCCCATTAGGTCATCATAACTTTTGGAGTTTATGTAGTGGAAGATATGCACTTAATGCACCATACCCATTTGTTTAGCTCGCAAAAGTAACACTGCAACTTTGTCGTGTTTAAATAGCAGAGAAACTCTTAGGAACCACACCCTAGCAACTTTTTATAACAACAATAATTCTACGTGACCCTTCAGCCACTTCCTCTATAAAGAACGGTTTTCTAGACCACGTGCGGCACGCAAAAAGTTTTGATGAATGTTTTGTCGATGTGGTGAATTATGGCCGGAAATGTCTGCAAGGAGAGTAATTTTGGACAATCTCCGTTAAAGCTGCAAAAAGTAAGGATTTATCGCCGTAATAAAATATGCGAGAACTCAGACAAAAATCATGTTTTTTTCTGCAAAACAACTTGGGCTATAGGAAATGAAGAGGCGGGTGACTTAAAACCCCTCCTGGCGCTATCTACTGAGATATTAAGAAAGGCTTTGGTTTGGACAACTAATTTTCTACCGCCAGAAAATGGGTTGAGTCTATCTGGCCGCTTTCCTTCATCACAAATGTAACTTTTTGCCAATAGAACTTCCTTTTTCTATTTGTTATGTCTGGTTCTACTCCTATCTGTTAGCATTTCGTCGATGACGATGACGGAGTTCGTGTTTGTGACACGGTATGGGCCTTGAAAGTAATTACACCTATTCCCCCTAAGTCAGAAGTTTCAGTATTACAATATACATGAGATTTCAATTCGCAGACTGATGGGCTTTGCGTTTAACAGTTTTACAAACAAAGGCATCCTCTCCGTAGCCAATGTTAGCTGTGTTAGCACAACGATACCCTCTTTATGATGAAAGACCTATGTCACTATTTGAGTACAGGCTAAGAGAATTAAATATTTTTCCGAATATTTGCCTCTTTAGTTTTTTACACATTTCTCTGTTTACCTGAATTGGTGCCTCAAACCTTTCGGCCTTGGAATGTGTCCTCGGAATCTGTCGAGGACAGGTATCTGATCATACACCTCTGCTATTCTCGTGGGGAATTTATTCGTCGGTTAATGGCGAAAAGTGCGTCAAGCGCAAGATCTTCGAGGACATACTTAAACTTCGCGGGCGTATATCCAAACAAACAGCAAGGTAGGCTGAACAGTTAAGAACTACTTGATTCCAAAACTATGAAGTTTCAAAACCCGACAACCTAGTTAGTTTCTAGTGCTGCTCAGTAAATTTAGTCTAAACGCCGGGACACGTTAGAGTCGTCTGTAATTGTCTCTGTCGGTGGATGCTTGCGTAAATTTGAACGTTATGACATCAGAAGCAAAACTCTGAGACGCGCCCTTCTTAGTCTCCCGCATAACCGAATCCGCAAGTTTGACAGTTCGTTCTCTATTGTTGCTTAACCGATAACAATGTTATTTTTTACTATTACCCTCAGGACAAAAGCGTCGGAAATCATTTTCTTGTCAAATTTGAGACCTAACTGTCAGTGGCCAGTTAGCTGGACGAGAAGACACGTATTGTGGTAGAGCAGGATAGCGGGCCTAGAGTGAGGTAGCGTTCCAACTGTTTTAAAGATGATTTGAACAGTAATATCAATATTGTCTCCTTTGCCGTATGAAACACTTTTGCGAGAGAGAATCGCTAGATTCGGCAAATTTAGATTTTTTCTGTTTTTTTAAATATACTTTTAGCTGCTCAGGAGACGAAAATTGCGGTTGAATCCTATAAAATTCCTAATCGAATCTCTCATTTGCATATTTCTGTTGGCTCTTAAAATTGCAACTGTGCATAATTTTCAAGCGTGAAACGAATTCAGAATTGTTGAGTCAGTCTGCATATCAAGGAAGTGGCTTTTTCTGAGTCGAGCTTCATATATTTCATTAGCGATTGGCTCGATTAAACTAATCAGTGTATAACTATTCTAATCAGTACCGACATGACAAAAAGTTTGCATGACTTTATAAAGGGAAAAATAGGTTGTTTTCTCTGGCTTTTAAAGGCAATGTTTTTTTAACGAACCCATCAGATGAGAAGACTACTCAAATATGCAAAGAAAAATCCGAGATTTTTTGGCTGTTTTCCTTCAAAAAAATTCCGTCAACGGAGACATTATTGTAGAATGCCCCAAGTAGTTATACAAATCATATTGTCGAAGATATATCCCTGAGATTCCAATGGCCTTATGTTTCTCGCTCACTCCGCAACTCAGAGCTAATTAAAAGGCGATAATTTAAAGAACAGAGCTAGCAGTATTTTGCTTCTATACAGGAAGGCGCTTATCGTTAAACTAAGGGAATGATTTTTATGTTTCTCTAAAGGTCTTTAAACAGTTTCACAGCAATGGTATGGAGAAGGATCCCACTCAGTTGACGACAAACTGTTTCACGTCATAGGGGCTTTTATCTTGGCATCGATTCGCAGGCCTTTGCAGAAACTACGCCGACAATGACAATCACTCCTCGTGACTTAAAACGATAACTCAAACTCATTTGTTTTTTGAAATTTACCTTTTGTTTATTTTTAATTATCGCGCTCATTTACGTTGTCGTACTAAAGCATACTATGAGTCTTTCGCGAGACAGCTAAACAATGTCTGTGTTTTCGCGCATTTCGTGAGCTCACTCACTGCCCCACCCGTAAAACTCCCCTTAACGTCAATCACGTTTGACACGATCTGCAGTCTACCGACAGAAAAGCGGGATCCTTCTCCATAAAGTTGTCGGTTTCACTGTAAAATGTTTGGTATTTTAAACAAACAACCATTCACTAAATATAAATGACAGTCAGATACTGCATGATAAGACGGCGCGCTCAGATAATTTGCAGTCCTCTTTGAGGAACAAGCTATCGTATATTGTTTGACCCCACAGCATATAAAACGCCCATTGTACAGTTAGTGACCTAGCTCATGAAATGTGTCGAAATTTACGAATGATTGCCAATCACTCGCAAACCGACACCATTTCATGAGTCCAGTGTCTATGTTAATTAAGTACAAGTTTAAAAGAATTAAAAACATAAAATAAATATTAAAAGCAGTGTTGCGTTGTTTAGAAGTGCCGATTTTTTTAGAAAAGCGCAATATTCCGAAAACGTCAGAGATGGCTCTAATTTAGTAAACTTCATTTTTAGATGTATATAATGTATTCTCATAAGAAAAATGTAGCGAATATGAAAATAGACATAAAAGAACGTCTTATACCAGTGTTTTAGTGAAGTCAACATCTAAATATCGTTTAATTGTTAGTGTGATTTCATGTATGTGGGATTGTTAACTGCCTGCATTCCGAGTGTAGATTCCAAAACAGTTTTCCAGCGTTTTGTTTTATCCTTGTGTATTTTTAGTTTAATGAGATTAGATTCAACAAGAGAGGCTAAATTTTGCTTGATTTCATCCATGGGAGCGTCGTAGAAACAAACGTTTTCATAAGGTGACATGCCATGAGGCCGGTCGGCGCCTAATAAATTTAAATAGAACTGCCAGGCGTAATCGTAAACGCATCATGTTGTGTTTCTAGAGAGAAACTTTCGACCGTTAAATTAATCTGCACGTTTCGTTCGTTTTGAATTACGCTGAGTTTCAGATCGGCCTCGAAATGTTCACGAATTCTTCATGATTTTAAGTGTTTTCACCCGATCGTCCATATAGACAGATTCCGAATTACCTGTCTGTCGAGAACTTTAAAATAAGATTATTCTTGAAAGCATTTACCGAATTAGTGCGTGTTCGGGAGCTGCTTTTCAAACACCAAACTTCATGTTTGAAGAAAATGTCCGTCCACAACGAAAGTCAGCAACGAATATGCCTTTTGCCAATAAAAAACTTTCCTCAATACGTTACCTCTTTAAGAAGTGCTTTATTACTGCACTCCGTTGAACCATCTCTGTGTACTTCGCATTTTTGAACGTTGAGGCCAAGTAAACATTTGACACTTTTGGCCATTTCTTTTGCTTTCCTAAGAAATACTAATATTTTTCTACCGTGAACCTAAGAAGATGCCTTTTTCTATATACTGAGGCCATTTTCACTGTTCTTACTCGCTTTTAGACACCGTTCTTTGATTATTTACGCACGGCAGTGTGCCCATATAAATACTGATATTTTGCTGAAACTATAAATGCTTTGCTTGTTCTATTTCTAAATACGATATGCACAGAAGCTGAACTACACAGCACTTAGTGTTTCATATGTTTATAGCTGGAAATGACCATTCCGTGGTGGTCATCTATGTGACATCAGGTAGAATTTTCCAAACGGCCAAAAAATTTTAGTCCCCTTAAACAAAGGAATCCCTATCTGCGTTATTACTGTACTTTAAGGCACAAAATCGTACAGATCTGCTAATTTGACATTCAGAAATCGATAGTCTCTGGTTTTCTTAAAATAACATTTGTTTTAGCAGGTTGTTTACCATGAGTTACATCGGACATAAAATAAAATTTCTAATCCAAGTAAATCTGTTTATTAAAACTCACGGATAAATTACTATCCTTTCAATAAAAAAGTCGCTTAGGTGCGTAATCGCAATCTAGTACATGTATTAGCATAGAAAATTGCACGAATATATTCAAACGTCCACTTTCGCTAAAATTTACTCATATTTTGCTTGATATAATTACACAAACACCATTTCCGCACAAGAAAAGAACATTTTATTGAAGGACGTGGATGAGCGAACAAAATGCTTAACGTTAAAGGCGTCCAGCAATTTTCTCATAGGTTTCCGTCATCAGAATTCATGAGATAGGTCACATACTGTATGAACCAGCTGAAATTTACACGTCAAGGAAACTTATAAAATTAATAAATTAGACTGAAACACTGTGTTTAGAGAACGGCACTATCACAGTACTTTTTTCCTGATGAATTCCAGCGAGTCGTCGTAATTTCAAGGGATTCTATAAAAACCGGTAATTTTCAGAATATTTAGATGGAGCTTTCAATCAGGCATAATTGCTTCACACATCCACAATGGTTGAGCTGACTGACAACCTGGAATCAACTCATGCGTACCATTCCAGATTCAGCAATTATTCCTGTGATTTAAAAAAATGAATGAAATACTGTAATTCGGTTTTTAACACTCATACTGTCCTATAATCTTTTACGGAGATTGGCAACTACCGTTCGCTATTTAGATTTATTTTTGAACTCTTGAACGGTTGTTACCAAATGTTGGTTACCCCGGTAGCAAAATTCAAAATAAGGTAACAAGATACATATATAAATTCTCTCGGGCTTTTACCTGCTAATAACAAAGAGCAAAATGCATGCACACAAAGAAAGGCTGATGCTTTAATACTCTTGAGCAGATTTTAGACACTGTAAATTCGTATGCTTTGCCCCCGTCATACAGCCCGTTCCGCCGGATATGCAGATCGCCAATGCGTTTGTAGGAAAGAATCAGAGCCCTTTATCACCGTAACCTGTGTCCCTCCGCAAACGTTAATCGCGATGGTATTCGCTGTCTCCTTTCAAATAGGTTCAATAAATCATGTAAGAAAGAGACAAGTTTTTGTTCCGTTTGACTGAGTAATCGGTGAACATCCAGACTTCTTGCATTTGCCTTTATATATGACCTCTTCCTTAACTCACAATCTGAACGACGTCAAAGTTGATGTGCCATGTCTGCGCGGCATGGGTTTTTAACCAGACTTTGGGTTTAAACATTGGATGACCGGCTGATTTTCGAATCAGGCCTTTGGGCGACTCCTGTGTCGGGTAGAATGAGAGATCTAACCATGACCTCCAGGGGATTCTAAGTTATGTGCTGGCAGTCGCTCTCATCGTAGCTTTGACGCAGGAGGCAACTGAGTTCTTTCGCTGCGAGGTCTCATCATATAAACCCGAGGAGGCGACTTCAAGTAGCATCATCCCCTCCTTCGGTTCGACTCTGACCGCCTTTATTGTAGACTGGAAGTGCTCTGATGAACGCACAGTTGCCCGTAATCCCACAGTCAGCAACCCAAGTTTTTAGAATAGCCATTTTGCACGCCCGTATACGGGGTGTACGCCAGAGAAAGACGACTGGCTGATGAGGCATCTGGGTTTTGTACATTTGAAGGGACAAAGAATCGCGAAATAACTGTTTCCGTATGTTTCGTCATATAGCAGTCTGTGATGGTGTTAAAACGATTCTTTTTAGTTCTTGCCGAAGTTCAGGTCCCCTAAGACAGCAGCGACGTCAGACTGGAAGCATCGTTGATTGTGCGGGTCCTTGTCAGTCGGACAGTATCAGGAATTTTTTTTCGGTAATTTGCCCCGTAATGGACAGTGGTTTGAAAAATATTTGTGAGATAGATATTTTGATGTTTTGTTTTACCTCCTGAAGTACCACAAGTCTTTGAATTAGTAGCGTAGCGGTTTTCGTTGTGGAATACAAAGAGGCTACTTGATTTTGAAGGTCCCTTGACAAGTCTGTGGCAGCAGTTTGGCGCAGCACGATCTCAAACGGAACGGTGAAAGCGGATAGATCAAAGCCGGTTGCGTTACAACCAAGTTCATGTACAGAGACTCTAGATGGACCTCAATAAGACGTTTGAATAAGAGATTTTGTAATGATATTTGCTCAGTACCAAGGGCTTGCGCGGTCACTAGTAGCCCAGATGTTTCTTTCCGTGGCAGTGAGACTTTTGGTCTAATCACCGGACGCCTTATGGTGGCCTCTAGTCTGTGTGCAACTCCAACGACGCAGGAGACGAAGGACCTTATCAGACACCAAATGCCGTCCTTCCTTATGACTCACAAGCCGTGCGAAATACTCTCAAATGTCGAACACGATGCACTAAGAGAACTCAAAGACGACAAGGCATCGTCATCGTGCCGGCGGATAGGGGTCAATCCACTGTCGTATTGGACAGAACGTACTACTTTCACAATGCCAAAACCTACTGTAGGATCGCCAGTTTTATGTTCGTTTGTGAAACCAACCCGGTAAAAACGCTGAAACTCGAAATTAATGTGACACTGTTGTAACTGGAGAACTCGGGTGCAATAACCCCGGCCGACCGACGCATGACGAGAGCCCAAGAAACGGCCTTGGCCCGATTCTATGGTTCCCTCAAGGTGCACCAGGATGGCGCTCCTCTCCGGCCCATTGTATCGCTCAAAGGCGCTCTAACGTACGGACTGGTGAAATGGCGGTTTTGGCGCCTCAAATTTCTGACCGCTGAATGGGACACCACTTTCTATTCGTCGTCACAATTGTTGGAGTAGCCTAAAGGAGCAAGTCTCTTCCCAAATGAGGTCATGGCATTTTTTGATGTCACGTCCCTCTTTACTTCTATCCCCAGGATCTGGCAGTCAACACCGTCGAGCTACTTCTACAAAGGAAATAGAATAAAACAGAAAATAGTCTCGGCCATGCCCAAGTCCTTCAGCTCTTAAAGTTTTGTCTCAGGACGCACTTCACGTTTGACTGGACAATCTACGAGAAAATGAAGGGAACACCAATGGGCTCGCCGATTTCGGAATTCATCGCCGAGGCGGTTCTATAACAGTTAAAGCCGCTGATCTTTCAACACCACAGATTGAAATTCGGGGCTCGGTAGGCGGACGATGCTTACGTCGTTATCGAACGGGATCAGGTGCTAACGTTCAAAGAGCGTCTCAACAGCGTCTTCTCCGACGTACAATATACGATGGAGGAGAAAGAAAATGACCAACTGACATTCCTTGATGTCCTTGTCTGTCGCAAAAATTAAGGTGGCCTAAAGACCAAAATGTTCAGGAAAGCGACGAACACGACGCAAATACTGAACCTCAACAGTCGAAAATATGGGTAGGGTTATTCAGGTGTAAGATACTTTACCATCAGTTGACCTATACATTAACCGTTGGGTTAACTTTGGCTTCGTGAAAAACAATTAAGCCCAAGTAGCATTCATCAGAAAAGTGGTATGACATTTAATTCAGTAAAAGGGACATACATTTTAGGCACGGCCAGGGGGCGGTTAAGAGATAAAACCATCATCCCAATAAGCTTCCGTAGATAATACTGGGTTACTAAATTCGCTGCCCAAAAGACCAGACAAAAAACTTAAATTCATATGAACTTATCCTCACGTAGTGACATAAAGCTTCGGTCTATCCTAATACACGTGATTCCTTTTATTTTACAGAAATCCATGAAATCGGCATGAGTGTATTCAAATGATAACACCAACCGTATGCGGATCCTCCGTCAAGTCAACTTCTCCGCGCATATGCGTCAGGACCCGTGCGCCCAGGGAAATCACTTCCACTTAAAAGTTATGTGGATGGTTCAATGCAACCATTTTGTCCTTATAATGGGGTTCGCAAAAACGGTTAGAAAGTCCATTGGGGACACAGTTTTCCGAGAGGTTTTGTTTTACTTTATTATGCAGATTGCTGGGTCTTATTTTGCGACGACTTGATAATGAATATTTTCTAGATATCACTTCTTCGATTATCGATGAAAGAACTAGAAGGGTCGACGAAATATGGGGACGCACATAATGGAAGAAAAACATGTGACATGTCAGAGATGTCACATGTTTGAATCAAACAGTTATCAAATAAAGTCGGAATTGCCAGAGTTCAAGGCTACTTGAGGACGATATCTGATCACCTGCGCCAATTAAACCAATAACAGCGTTATTTTCAATTGCTTTTTCTAACCCTATTTAGAAATATCAAAGGCAGAAATTGTTTCTGAAATCTTGAAGATGTTATTGGCGATACTTTATCTGCACCTCCACATGGGGGGATAAATATAGAAAGTTGAAGTGTATTACTTTGACACACTTTTGATCCCTTGGGAGGGACCGTTTTCATTTTTTAGATTTACTATAGAAGAAGAATTGTCTTCTCTTATCTAATTAAACAGCATACCTTTTTACATCAGAGGGAGGCAGGGACAAGGGAGATAATAATCTATTTTCGGCAAATGTAACCTTAAAAATGAAAGATCAGCTAACGCAAAGACGAGTCGGCAATTTTTCTTTGACTACGGATTTGCAAAGAGAGCCGCGCGAAACTGCTAAATTATCCCACGTAAGCCAATTTAACTGACGGTGCTAATTATCCGGGTGCTCACCCTCTAGGCAGCTACAAGAACATTTTGAATATCTAAAAAATTTCGATTAAAACGCAAAAAAGTGGAGCTCAGAAGCTTCGGAATAATCTTTGTTTGCGCAGCATAGATAGAAAAAAGCCACGCAAATATTTAGGCAGCGTAGGTCGCTGCTGTTAAACGAACTCTTTAAAACTTCCAATTTTAGAAATTACTTTAACAAATGTTTCATAGATGCTAAACAGAATATCTTGCAATAAAGTCACTCATATGCATGCAAAACGGCCAGACAGAAATGTTATTATTTTTAGTGCCCGGGAATTTTTCATCGGAGTATATCGCCATTCCTCGCAGAAAATGTACGCGGTCATTTTCAACTTCAGCCGAAAGCCTCCAGGTAATACTTTTGGAAGAACACAACAGGATCTGCTCAAGATCATTGCTCTAGTAAAAGATGATTTTTGGATAAATATGATGAAAATTAAAAGTTCATCGTAGCCGTTGATCACTTGCCAGGGAACCGAGAGAAACTCCTACGGCAAAGTATTTATTCGAAAGCGCAGCCAGTTTCAAATGTTTGTGAATTCCTGTTCTGAATGTTCAGGAAATAATTGCTCCGGGAAATTCCGCTTGGACTGACCAGACCATTTCTTTGGAGAAGAATCAGGGACTTTTTCCGACCTGAGTAAGCGGTTGCGCTGACATGCGTATTTTGAGATGTCCTTAGATAAGCCTAAGTAGTTTCCCGCAAAAATAAAAATAAAAACCGCATTCATTATTCATAGTAATTGTTTCGCTTTGTTTTAATCGTTTGTATTGGTGTTTCATAAATAGTATGAGGTTTAATTTTTGACCCTTAACAAGAACATCTAAACAGCCCCCCAAAACTCAACATAAAGCCATGGATTTTTATGATGAAACGGAAATAAGGTAAAATGTTTAAAAATATTTTGTCGGATGAGATAGACAAAAATATACTGCACTGACAAATAGCCGTGATGAAGGGAGTCATTAGAAATTGATTGAAGGAAAACTATTAGCGATTTTAGTACTTTTGAGTATGTGGAGCAAAACATCATTGGACTCAAGATTCGACTTTTAACAATGTGGTCTAATAATTCAAGAACCCCTTTAAGCAGCTTTTATAGTGATACTGCTAAATTTTTCACTATTTACTAACATATCTTGTTACTTGGGAATTAGGATGTTTTATGATGCTGCATGAGGCCATCTGTTTTAATCTATCGCAACGAAATATTTCATGTTTTCGCTTTAATTATAGCTGTCTCTTCATCGAAAGAACTTCTGTAAACAGCCATGGATACAAGAAGTTTGCTACCTTTTGTATTTTATTTTTAACATTTACTCCCTATGCTGCTTAACGTGTAGACCCGTCCGCGCGAAATAATATAGTTCAAACTGTCCTAAGATATGTGATCTCATATGTGCGATTAGAACACCCAAACTTGTTACCATCGAAGCGCCAAATACTCACATTAACGTCCTATAACACCCTTAGTATTAGATTATCTTTAACTGCACGCTTTTGCCGGGCCTTTTAAACCTGATTTGTAAAACTCTGCATTCAGTAATATTAAAGACGTTTAGAAAGGCATACAAGAACTGTTGTTTTCTGTATTTGCGTATAAGTACCTAAGCATCACTACAATGGGAACTTTTATTAAATCTATGACGGTTTTCTCCATAAATAATTCATCAAGCTGCCAGTAATTTGCGGAGAAATGTAGTATGCTTTATTTTGCTCCCGCAAAATGCGGTGAAAAAGTGTCCTTACGTATTACCACCGCTCGACTTGAGTGCTTCCTTTTGTCAGCAGATGCAGTGATCAGGATGCCGTATTTTCTTAACTTTAAATGCCTGCTGATCTGGTTGAATACACCGGTAAAACTTTGTTACTTCAGGGTGATCCAAAGGTAATTTCTTCCAATACCGCAACTTCCTCTTTTTGTCAAAACCGTTTCTTTAAGGTCGACGAGAAAACACTTTTGGCAGACTTGTTGCATAGAGATGACGAATTTGTTAGATTTTCATTTTTATAGTCACTCTAACAACCTGTTGTTCGTGACCCAGACAATTTTTTGCTTTTGCAATTTTTGCTCGCAAGTTTCACCCTCCAGGGGCTAGTTTCCTAGACAGCGGGCCACTGATACACTTTGAGACTTTTTTCGTATGATAGGGAGGAAAGAAGACTTACAGCATGCTCTGACATGCGAGGTATGACGGTTATTTACGGCGTATTTGATGAAAGGGTTGAATGGTTGTACTTCGTTAGTTCATCTTAACTTTTTTCCAGAAACTGACAATAAAGAAAGTACGTATCGAATAAAGCGATGATCGATTTGGGCATCGCGCAAAATTTGCTGACTTTAAAAATACTCTAGACAACGGGACTGCATAGTATAGGCCGATAGTAGCATAACATTGTGATTGTGATCGACAATGCGATTGGATTTATCTACAGGAATTGCGGTGGTGAGGGGAGAGGCCTGTTTGGCATGATGATGCCTCAGTATGCTAACGTCATCGCAAGTCAGTGAAGCCACCTGACTTGACCCCGGAATGCTCTAATGCCAAGTTCAGACACCTTACCCTTCTTTGCTATTGAAGGAGGTCAACTTTTCAAAGCTACACAGTGCAATAATTTAAGGGTGATGAAGAGTCAGTTTAGTGATATTGGCTGCCAATCACGCGAATGAGCAGTCAAGCAATTCACTATTTAACTTAGAAATTAAATGGTTGATTAATAGTGATCATTTATCGTCAAGATTTAATATGCAAGGGCCAAAAAAATTTAATATTTAATAGACGGCGATATATATGCATGATTTCAATGCCTTAAAACTTTATTAACTGTTAGTAAAAATGTCGCTCTATATATTTTTGAGCATAAACAACTGTTATATAGCCAGTGTCTCGAATTTAAAAATGTTGAAACTTTCTATTGCTCAGAAGAACTATATTTTTCTCCCCAAATGAAACATTATATCCAAGATCTGATATATCAGCAGTTATATGAACGCAAAAGGAATATGCGTCAACTAAAGCGAAAAGCAAACTATATTGTTTACCATGCCTGAATTTAAAAATTTGCATTGCCGGCAATTGTAAACACGAAGTACCAAACGAGTTAATATTTTTTGAATAAATATCAAAACCATGCTCATAGTAAACTATAAATACAAGAAAAAATTTTGCTAAAAACAGACGTTTTAAAGCGCCAAAATGCATTTCAAAAGTATGCTGTTTTTGCAGCAGGACTTCATTTGCTCGGGATGTTTCAGTCTTAAAATCATTCCTACTTCCGCTAGCATGGAAGGCAAAATGTGATGTATTTCGGTTCAAAACTAGTTGTATACATTTGTACTATCAGATTTGTACTTTATATCGACCAAAACGTTCACTTTTCCCCGGCCAAAAATGTAGGTAGGATACAGGTAAAGGGCAGCATGCGGTTCGTAATCTTGATTAACACTATTTTAAAAACAACATATTAGACAGGGATGTTTAGGGTTTTTGTCTGACGAACTGTACATGCTAGCATGTTTCTTATTCTCTATATTCACTCCACGTTATATATGAGATCAGGTATTTGCACGAAAAAGGGCCGAAAATATGCCCCTATATTAGACGAATTTTTTTATTTTACTATTCAAGGTGACACGAAAGTACTCTCCCATTTTCAATGAATGCGCAACTTTTTACCAACCGTTTATCAATTAGTCCATGAGTACATTAACACATAAAACAAACGATATATCAATAAGTTAGTATTGAGCAAAATTCTTATCTGCTTTTTCCACCCTATCTATCTAATAATTTTGTTTTCGACCCTGACCTCCTATCAAACTTCCACTTATCCAAACAAAAACAACGGCAATAGTAGTGAAAATGCGATTTCCAGGTGGCATATCAAAAGGAAAGGAGGCGTTCACAGGGAGAGGTGTATTGGAGGACTGACGTTTGGAATAGTTGTTTCCGTCTTCCTATCTTAAGAGACTGGGAACTTATGCGCACAGCTCCCCCTAAATGGCGCACTTTGTTTGATGCGTGGCCCGTCAATGGCGCCTGTGTGTCTGCATGCGACACGTTTTTCACCGTGACCTGACTTGCTCTCGCTCTCGTCTTCCGCGGATGTAGTTGACGGCCCTGATTTTCTTGCGCCGTGATTGTCCCACGTTAAGAACAACGCGCTATTAAAGTGTCTGTGCAATTTCCTTACGCTTATTGGTTAAATTTGAGCTTTTCTTTAAGTTTTATGTGGACGAACAACCAATGTCATGTTTCATAATGACCTCGAAGACCCAAAAGTTTGTCCTTGTGGCTTGCGTCCTGGAGTGTTATTTGCCATGGTTGATGCAAGTGTATTTTGCTTACTTTATCAATGTTCAGTTTAGTTACAGTGATTGCAAACTACAGGATCAGGATGAGATATATTCATATGCTTTAAAATTCCTATTCATTGACGTTTCGTAACAGCATTAAAAACCAATCTGGTGACAGTCACTTTTAAAGATATAATACTTCAAATATCATAGCTACCAACCAGAGCCGAATCCGTATTCAGAGAGATTTAATTTGGCAAAATGACCGCAAGAAAAATCTTTGAGGCCAATTTTAGTCGCTTCTTTTCGAAATAGTTTTGGCTCTATTGTATGCGGAATGGTAATGATTAAAACTATCTTAAATACGAACGGAACTTCTGTCATTTTACGTGCGCATTTAATAGACCGCACCACATGATTTATATACTAAATCCGCTGAAAGACATCAGAAATTCAAAGCCCACCAGAAATCGCATCAACCCATGTTTTGAAGGCCATTAATGCAGATTTCATCCTTTACATAAAAGGGTTGCCATTACCACAAAACGAAAAATGTGCTTTTGCCAAACGACGTTAATAATAAAAAACAACTATAAGTTCTCTCCTTCCTCTGGGGCTTTGCGGCCTTGCACGTATGTTTTGATCCAATTGGCCACTATATTACCTAAAGCCGGTGGTATGCAAAGAGCAGCAGAGACGATCACGCAGGTCTGCGGTGTTTGAACCTTTGCTTGCTTATTTGGCCTTCGCGTGCACTGTCTATCGGCTTAAGTAAGAATTACATGCGGACTCTTGAAAATGTCTCTGCTAGGACCAGAATCTCTTAGATTACCGAAATGCATGCCGTATCTCGTAAAATACTTGTTTATGCTCGGGGGGTACTTTCCGCTGAGGAAATCACGATTGCCAATTATGGCACATACTCGTGTCTGTTGACTTGAAATCATTTAGACAGACTTCTAGCCACTCAGCTCTTTCAGGATATCTGTGTTTTCATATGTGTGGCGTTTAATAGATATATTTTTCAAGCCAAAATATGATTTAATAAAGTAAGCAGTTACTTTATGTGGCGGTCTTCCAATAAGTGAACAATTAGTTGATTTTCTGCCTGTCGTCACATACATAGACTGCCAGTTTTATCATAGCGTTCCATCTGCAATAGCTTTAAAGTTTTAAACTTTAACAAAGACGATTATCAAGCTGTTATGAGGCGTTGTCCCTCTAATGTGAATGAATTTACCAAATGTACAAAACAAAATCGAAGGTTTTATAATTTTATTATTAATTTCATCCTTCAGATGCACTAACCTCAAGTTAAAAGCCCGTAACGGTTACTATGCTTTATTAAACGTTTTCGCTCCTTCTTGGAAAACAATGACTCTGGCAGTGCTTCACAACTACGTGTTTTCTTCGAAAGCAGGTTAAATATTGCATAGTTTGAGATAGCCACACGCGCTTATCCTCGACCTTTTCTTGCTCGCCAGATTAAAATAATGTCTTAGCCGGTTAGCTTTGTAATCAGCGTAAAAGCATAGTTATTTATTATTAACTGCCAAATATTTTTCAACTGAAATAAATTGTAAAAAACGTTGTTGAAACTCGAGATAACTTCGGCAACTCGACGGAGTGAACCGGCTGTAACGACATTCTTAACTGTCAACATTTTTCTTTGTTGTCGGCTTATAAGAATATGTTTCCAAAAGAAACATATTCTTACTAAACATTCCCTGGTTTTGGTTTCTTTATCTATAATTTCATACTTATACTTCCTAAACCAGTTTTTTATACACTGGTTACAGCACCCGCACTAACATCACGAATAAAACAATCGCTTTTTCTCGGCCGAGTTCACTCGATTATTGCGCTATCGGTAAACGGGTTTCGATCGACAACAGTAAGGTTACTATGTATGATGCACACCTCAGAGTAATGTTTATTAACTTCTGCAGAGCTTTTTCAATGGGATGCACGTCTATCAATGTAATCATAACAAACGTTTGGCGCTTGTGAGTCGATGAAGTCCGAGAACGATTTACACTGTTGGTAGATGGTAGAATATTTTATTTTTCGAAAAAGTTTAAACGTTTGGCAAATAGTGCCCATTCGGTTTAAGATCTTTTGAGCATGTTTAACAGGACGGCATCTTGTGACTTAGGTCTTAAACTTTTGGATAGGCGTTTGTAAACTGTAAAAGTTGGATTGTCATTGATGAGAATATAATTCCTCCTGATCGACGCACGATGGTTATAACCTCAGTACTGGCGTATTTCACCAGGTGCAGGATAGTGTCTCTCCGAATTTACAAGTACATTTCGATGATTTTGGTAGCAGTTAAAACGGCTCTTTCTAAACTTATTTCAAGTTGGTGAAATGTTTTGCCTTTTGTCTCCACCCATGCATTGTGATGAGCAACGTCAGCTACTGTGTTCTATCCACATTTCGTGGTCTGTTAAATTTTGCTAAATAAATTATTTTTTCTTAAGAAAAAGAAATATTAAACCCTGCTTGTATTGAAGAATATGATGAACTTCGTTTCAATTGCCCACAAATAATTTGCTGAACTTTTCACCTTTTCAATCTGCTTTACCTGCCTAAAACGGTCTGTACGTAACGCTCAAATATGCGGTCGTTTTGAAATATGAATGATAATTTCCATTTTATAAATTATCTTAATAGGTCGCTATTGATAGTAGAATGGGTTTCATGATCGCTTACAAATAAAGCGGCTAACACTTCAATAGACTATATTTTAAACCTTGATCATGTTGTACATTCGTTTAGTGTTCTTTGCCAAATCATATGGGATTTCGGGCGTTTAATGTTGCTATTTGGTTAGGCTTGGGTGCGTATAGTTAACTTACATAACTTTGAATTTGTTTTCTTTCTTTCAAAAAAGGGCACTTGAGTATATAACCGAAAGCGAAATAACTAGTAAGGATATTTAAAGCAGTCCTTGCTCCTCATAATCGTGCTTAACATGTACTCAGTCTTGTACTTAGAAATAACATCGTTTCGCATAAGATAAATCCTACGTTAATCGATTGTCCCCTGCAACCAGACTACCGTCTCAGGCTCTTCAGAACACCTTAAGCTTAACGACTTTTATGAGTTTGTAGAAAGGCCATCTTGCATTGATTTTACTCTCACAAAATGAGCGCAGCACGCGATCCCAAATTACAGAAATAACCTTAAGTGCAAAAGAAGGATCATCCATATTTCCACATAAATCTGTTTAAATCGGTTTAGCATGCAATGCAATTCAAAGCCTTGGCCATTCACATGCCTTTTTGTTGTTAATTACAAATCACTAACTGGGCCTTACGATGCCGAACTTGCAACCATATATGAGATACAAAGTGATAACTGAATATAGCTATTTAGATAGACCAATCCAAAATGTGCATTGGTCCTCTAAGTATAGCGCATATAGCATGCATACAGTGCTTTCGTCCGTCATTCGCCATTGACATGAATCGACAGACAGATTCCATCAAATGAGCACTGAAAACTGGAACTTTCGTCATATCCGATGCACTAGTCTTCATAGACATCATTGCGGTCGTATTTTATGATCATTTTACGAATCTGTTTCTCGCATTACACAATCGCATCGTTAAGTAATCACTTCGAAGCCATTTTGGTCTTATCCTCTAGTTCTCTAGAATAAAAATTCGAAGCCTGTAAATGCTTTTAAGATATATTGTTCTTCGTTCTGTCTAAGGTCATAAGAATTTGTAATAAAATGCTTAGGCTCTGTATTTAATGGTCCTAGGGTGTGTTGGCTAAACTGTAATTCGGACGGTACCTATTCAGATAATTAATAGTGTATTAAAGAGTTATGACGGCGATTACACCATCGCATGCGGTCGATTGGCGAGTGAGCACTGGAGACGAGCTGTTGTAACCTCAGTTGACCGGACAATTTTGGAGTTTCCGGTTGGCTGTTTTCTGGCCTTGGACTGCTCTGGGATGGCGTCTGGCGGTGTCCAATCAAAAATCTCGCCAAGCAAGAATACGCGATGCCTGACTTGAGCAGCGTTCATGACAGGACCACGTACGCACGCATACGCCCAATACACCATCTGCATAGGTTCTAGGTGCCTTTGCGGACGATATTTGCGCAGTGTTTTTGGGGTTTGTGAAAGCCAGTCTAACTTGCCTGTTTCTGAAACCCGTGGCATGAAATAGCGAGGTCATTTCACTGTAATTAACTGAAATGGCTAGCTTCATTGCCAAACAACTTATAGGAAATCAGCTCGAATCGGTTAAAGGTAAGTCAAAGCTGGAAGCGGGCAATCTCAAATTTGTCCTCTAACATATTTAAAATGTTTCCTCCCGTGCCTTAGTTAGTATAAGTTGGTTTTTGAAGACCTACTTGTTTGCTTGCAATAAAAGAGCTTACTAAATATCTAAAACAGATTTACGGAAGAAGTCAGTTAAGTCAGTTATGCTGATAGTTGTACTAAATCTTCTGATAATTTAGAACAAGAAAAACAACAACATTTTCTTACTCCTGATACATTTAAATGCATATTATTTAGTAATCTATGTCCTGACCACTGAAATGTAACATGCATTGAATGCTTTTACTACCGGAAGTTCAAAATCGTTTAAATTCTTTTCGTCGAAATGACAAAGAATAGTTGACGGTTGCAAATATAGACTAATTTGCCGATAGGTTTATTACCCCCATACCGACATAATTTGGGCCTTATTTAAAGGAACAACAAGCATTAATCAGTGTTCACGTTAGTGACCGTTGTACGTTGACCCTGCGCCTGCGAATATACAAATTAATTTTGCTTGCACAGCCTGAAGCGTTTATATTATATGATCCTTCCATTAAACTTCTGAAAAGGAGCCCTTGGAGATAAAAAGGATGAGGGGGGATCTTCGGGAGCAAAGCAACTTGATCCCGAAGTAGAGGAGGCATTGCGAGAGGCTGAACAACGACGCCAAGAAAAACATCGAAAAATGGAAGAGGAGCGCGAAGTAATGCGTCAAGACATACGAGACAAGGTGAGATTTCAAAAACTTACTAAAAGCAAACAAATGCCCACTATATCTGCATATAATTTTCTCGCTTACAGCACTCCCCCATCTTAAGCTGAGCAGTTAAATAAAATGGATGGAACCACATGTATATCCCTCACCTTTTTTTACCAGCAAAGCCCGCTTCTTTATCTATTGGAGCCTGTTTTTGGGCTTTGAACACCTCTCATTACAAACGCCTGACGAAAGTGAGCAATAATTCAGCTTTTAGTCCACTAACGATTCGAATTTATGCTATTTAGGGAAAGTGTTCTTATTTGTCTGCTTTGATAACACAGATGCTGTTAACTTAGATGAGGAGCGGTTTAGACAAAATAAATCCGCCCGTCTCTAAGACTCAGGTCTCAAAGATGAAAATTTCTAAAATTTCAACACGAGCGGAGGATTTTGATTTTTTAAAATGTGGAGCAGTGAGCGAAAAAATATTTAACTAAACGCAGCTGCAAGTGGCAAGTCTTAGGAATTTCTGACGGATATTTTTTCCGAAATGCAGCGCATTCTGTCCAATCCGCCTGAAAAACACGTGACAGTGATTCCTGAAAAGCCCTTTTTGTACTATTATGTTTGAATTTTATATATATATATATATTTATATTTTCTCATATCTATGTTGCAACATGGTATTTAAAGTACGGAATAAAAAAGAAGGAGGAAGAAATAAATTTTGACGAAATAATGATGTGCAATGAGGGGAGGCTTGGAAGAAAACGCAAAACACCGGCTGAACTGGCAGCAGAAGCAGACAAAGCAGCGGAGGGCGAGGACTCGATATTAGGTAAGCTTACTGACGGTATATTCGAACTGGAACATTAAATCAGATTCTACTTTCACGCCAGGATTCCTAACTTTGCAAGTGTTCTCTTTCTTTGTCCTTTATACGAAACGAAAACCTTGCATGCAACCACCAAACAGTAAACTAGCGCAAAGGCGGAAGAGACTGTGAATTCCTCATGACTTTCACTCAGATTCTAATTAATTGTACGTCTCACGGTGGCTTGCATAACTTGCGAAACATACGTCTTTAAAAACCCAGGTTCACACGACAATACAGTCGGAGGTGGACTTAGTTTAATCAAGGATTAGCGGGGAGGAGACCGCGAGGAATGTGGGTAAACTGTTACCAAACTGTTTTGGGCTTATTCTGTCATGACTCATCCAGTCATAAATCTAACCACCAATTGGGACCTAAATAAAATGATCTATAGAGGGAGTCTATCAGATGAAACGTCGCACTTTTTCAAAAAAAAAACGTAATTAATACCTCGGCACCCACCAAATTTCCTCACTGCAGATCGACTATTTATTCAGTGATAATGGACACACAAGGTGACCTAAATTTGCTATCATATCTTGATTTGCTGGAGACACGTCTGCTTATGAACTGATTTATACAAAGGGAGTTAGGCACCTTACCATGCCCTCTATGGACATTGTTTACAGTTAACAAATTTAGATCTCTAATGGTATTACGTAGTTTAGCTGCTTGAAATGTCTAAGATTGTTGTCAAAAGCTGAAAGACAATTGCCTTTTGCAAGTTGTAACTGGTGTACACGTGTGTTTTTGATGTTACCTGATGAAATAACATGCAAAGATGTGAATTAGTGAATTTTCACAGTTATAATAATTTCGAAGTAGAAGCCAGCAAACTTTTGGATTTGGTGTCTGGTTATTAAAACAAGTCTTTGTGAATGAATGATTCAGGCGTATTTCTGTCCCCTGCCATTGAAGGAATGTATAGGCGCAGATATAAACTATTTAGGCCGTTTACAAGAGCCGTGACATTTCTGCATCGATGAAGAAGTCGATCCAACCGCTTTCCAATAAGTTACATAATGCGTAGATTCCCGGTAAGCTTATTCTTGGATGTGAATCGTTTTCTTTGCTTAGATGTCGCCGTGCATCTAAGAAGCGTTTAACATGTACTACTGTAAAACCTCTAATTTTGTATTGAAAAATTAGTTGTTTTTTGTATTACCACTAGAAAACAGTCAACAGGTGTTTCAATTACACGAAGTAAGTAAGTGTAAGTTAGTAAGTGCGATCATCGTTTATGCTCTTTGGTGGCAATTTTAAAGTGTGGAAATAGAATGTCCTTTTTAATATTGATCCGTCATCGGGCAAAGCCCTATCACCTTAAACGTTGTTCAAGAGTACGAATAACTAAATGGACTACTATTCGCCTGGTTAATATATATTTGCAAAGCAAGCTACAGCAAAAGGATGTTGGGTATATTTGCAGACATGAAATCTTCTCATTGTGCACATGTTGATCTATGTTCCATTTAGTTTGTGAAAATGGCGTTTTACAATTCAATTATTACATTGTGTACCCAATTTGCGATCTACATTTAAATATGCATATGTTTTGTCAAGCAATTAGAAAATTTATGGCATATTTGGTTCAAACTAAGGAATGCGAAGTCACAACAATAAACCATATAAGCAGAAAAAGGGTGAAATATGGTGAGAGGTGCACAACTAAATGGCATAAGTGGCCAGCACTTTAAAGGAGGCTAATAAATATCTCGTCAAACTCTTCCACCTTGAGGTTGGTTGTCTCTGAATGACAAATGGGTTTAGCGTAAACGTTGCTTTTAAATGTTTGTAAGCAGTGTTGTTTACAACACGTACAAGCATTATTTGTCGATGGGTACCTGCAGGCAAGTGCACATGCCTTGTAGTCAGAACTGTAGTTAGTTACTGGAGTCGAAAAAGTTAGAAAAATTGTATATTTGTCTTCTCCCTATACGGCTGAATTATTAACTGCTAAAATCTGTTGGTTAAGGGGACTATAAATGTTTGGTGTTTAAAACGGAAGAAAATTCAACATTTTCGCTCGGCAGACCTCCTCTTTTACTATGCAAGGCAACACAATGTTAGGTTGATTGATTGCGAGGACAAAGTTACGTTTTTGTAAACATGCGTTTCATGCTGAACTAACTCTGAAAAACTCGATGACCTCGGTGAGATCCGAACCCACGAACTACAGTCAACGCTCTAGTCGCCTGAGCTACGAAGCCCAACGGAAAGCCATGAGTAGAATAACATATGCATCAAGTTGTCCGCCCAGCCTAACAAAACGCCCCGAATTAACCAAAACTGATACAAAAATGTGACTGCTCAATCAGCATTTTCGAAGTAGTAGTATGCATTTGTAAATTAAGCGAACAGATCTTACCCATATCTTTTCAAACATCTAGGCTTTCTCCCAGAAAACGTCCGTGGAATCGCCAACAAAGTCACCGAAACTCCGTCAAAGCTTATAACAGAGGCCTCGGAGAAATGTTCAATATCCTGAAGTCTCCCAGTGGCTGCAGTTATTTACTCCCCTTAGTCCAGAGTGAACCTTATAAATGATATAGTTAGACAAATCAGGTCATTTCGTTCATTTGAATTTCGCGCATTAGCTGCTTTAGCTTTTGTATCAGATCCGACCCGCCCGAAATTCAAAACAGACGCCCGTATTATTAACTTGACTTTAAGTAATTTTTCTCGTCCAAACCATCACAAAGAGTGAATAAGCATAATGCATTGATGGACCATGGAGGTCTCGTCATTTTGTAAAAATAAATATTTATTTCCAAATTCCTTCTAACTTAAGACACAGGGTTATTTCCCAGGTTTGAATTGGACTTTCATGAAAAGCGGCAAAGTGTAATAAACACTGGCTAATCACAACTGAGCAATTAATTATTGATTTTCACTGATAAAATGGCCTAAATTATTTTGCAACAACAAAATTTCTTACGAGGCTCTTTAATCTGACAACAAGTTTCTAAAATCTCACATAGCTGACCGTTCGAAATACGATTCGTACTTAATGCCGTGTAAATGAAGCATGTAAAATTAATTTTAAAATTGAGAGTAACGCAATAAATCACACGAAAGGAGACAACATTTACGAATCTAAATGACACGAAATTATTTAATTCCGAAACTTACGGTCATTCAAACCCACACTAAACCGACGTAAATGGGTGGACTGAAGCACTTTTCTGTTAGCCTACCAAAGCTAAAGGGCTCGTGAAACAAAATATATTGAAGATGAGCGTTTCCATCATCATTAACAATCTGGCCTCGTAAACGATATGGGAAAAATAATAATGTTGTAATTAATGTTTTCCGAATGATAGAGAATACGCGCGGCCCAGGTAATTGCATAGAAGAAGACGGGAAGTCGATCGCTGGGACCAATGGTTTATTTATCCGACGTTTCGAACTCTCACGCGAGCCCATCGTCAAGGAATGAAAAAACTGTACAGCTCGTCGTGTATTTAGCTCACCTCTGCCGGGGGTGACCTCTAGCTGCGCCGTTGATTTGTTCACGCAGTGCCTGATAGGCGATTGGCAGATCGATATGTCGATTAATCGCGTCCTCAGTTGAGTGCCACGCTTCCTGTTTGTATATTTACAGTACTTACTAGTTATATGCGAAATTTGTTTAAATATGCCCTGTTATATCGCCAAGGTGGATATTCACAAAACTTTTAACTTCTCTGCAGAACTTTTTCAAGATAACTAAAAGAAAGTTTTAAATAAAAGCCAATAGATACGCCAGGTGTGAATTTACCTCTTATAAATAAAGTGACGGTAATGACTAGGACTGAGATATTCGGATGTTGAAAGGGAGATTTTAACTTCTGTTAAAAAACGTAGGCGCAGCGACATTTCCGACAAAAGTAATTATTTGTCTGATTGACAATTCTTGAGAACGTGCACTTTTTGGTCGTTAGCCTACAGCAGATGGTTAATTTTCATAAACACCAGTGTGCAAATTATCATCGTTTTCAAGGGCAAATGTTTGCACAAGACCAACTAATAAAATTTAGGAATAAGTGCAAGGAAGGCTGGCGAACATTTTTCAGGTTTTGTCTTTGACATAAATTATTGCATGCTTAATGGATGCTCAGATCGTGCGCAGGCTGAGGTCCATATTTTAATCTTTTCTATTCCCCATGATCTTTCTAGCCGTATGAATCCTGGTTCTGCTTATGATTCAGTCAACTTGTCTTCATTATCCCTTATCCACTCTTGAAGAATGCAGTTGACCCCTGAATCTGGACGTTCATGAAATTCAGATGTCAGCTTTGTTGTAAAAGAACGGTTAGAAATCTATCTACACTTGTAGATAAGAAATATCCGGTCGGTACCACCTTAGGAACGTAAGTTAGATTACACTTATGTAGGTCTCCTGACACCTTCATTAAATATTACAATATGCTGTAGTAGATAACAGAGCTAGTGGCGTTAACAAGAATATGGTTTACTTTGTGCCATTTAACTGACTTCATTTTCCATAAAAGTAGCTAAGAATTAAAGTACAGTGCCGCGCTATAAGCCGATTCTATGCTTACTAGACAGCTTACAACAACTTTAAAATGAAGATCGCAAATGAAAATAAAATATTACTCACAGATTAATTCGGTGGAAGTCAGGACTCACGCTTTAGCCGCTAGCAAACGCCCAGCTCTCTATATGAAGCAATCCTCGGGGATATATGTATGATTTAAACTAAGACCCTGGGGATTTATTTAAAGCCATGCGAGTATATTGAAGCTTTTGCCAGGCCAGTCTCTGGAAAACATGACCTACTTTGTGATAAGCAGGGTCGTGAATAGCGCGTCAACAAGTGTCATAAGGTTATCTTGCGCCCACTCTAGTCATTCGATTAGCACTTGAGTGTCGTGAAAATCGAAATGGGCGGACGTAAGGATTCTTACTGTAAGAAATAGTGTATACGGCAAGCCGTACAAAAGAGTATTGTCTTTGAAGAGAGCTCTGACAAAATCGTTTCTGAAATTTTTTGTGTTTGACAAATATTTATCTGCAGCATCGGATACACGCAGAGCAATTGCTCTTTGAGTTCATTTGCCACTAAAACCTGCAGTGTAGGTGTCACTGGGAACAGACCAGTATCAGCACAGTTTGCGCTGAAAGTCATAGACGCCTACTGGCTTCTTAATACTTACACCAAGCATTGTTCGAAAATGTGCTGATAGATCAAGATATAGATTCCGTTAGCTTTTGATCCTCTTCCAACCGAATAACATTTCTTAGAAAGGAAACACCAAAAATGAGTCTTCTATTATCTTATTTTTATGACTTCTGCCTTTTTTAAATTACGCGATTGGAGAAAAGACGATTTCACTCATTGAGAAATCAAACGGTGGTAAGATGTACCACGCAAGACTATCAGAAATTCATTCTCCACAGAAGTAAGTAATAAAATCAACCTTATTCAACCACTCCAACCAGTCAAGTCGGACCAAGCACCACAGTAAACCTTTATTGGGTTAGGTTGCAAACTGTATGGTAGTAAAGTTTAAGGAAACTGCGTACGACAGCTCAAAGATTTGCATGTAATGTGCACGGATACGTTGTGGACTTTGGTCTTAACATCAAACGACACATTCAGCCAACTGAGTAGATCGGTATTTTTCCGTTAGCTCTGTTATATCAGCACATCAAAACGGCTGGTTTGAAAATGTATTTGCTTAAAATCTTAAATATATAAAGTTTGAGGCAAAGAATAATGCTGCTCTGCAGAAGTAAATGGTCTTCTTTAGCAACGAAACGCCTGACATAAATGCGTTGAATAGTAGCAAAGGCAAAGGAACAGCCTGTTCTCCACGGCACGGCTCTATAAATTCATGCAATATTTGATCCGATTAGCGAGTTCTTGCACATTGCTCAGCAAGTGCTGATGAATACAAACCAAAAACAAACGGAATAATGTGTCGTACAGGTGTCTTACCCCATATTATTAATTCATGTTTCCTAAACTACAGATTTGACTTATCTTCTCTGTACATCTGTAAGTTAGCTCCTCCGAGTAATCTCGCTTTTCTTGTGCAATGCAAATTTTAACAGAATAACCTACCTTTACGAAATTTTTCCATTAAAAACCGTATTATTGCTTAATTGGTTTTGTGGGGATTAGACTCGCGTGCTCTTCTCTAAATCAAAGAATAACTGTAGGCTTTATCAGTGAAATCTGTTAAATTTTACATTAAGCCCAAATTAGTCTAGGGCGTTTACGGAATTTTAGCTGATAGCAAAGTCAATTCAAAAAAGGTGGAGGAAGTTCTAAGTGTGCATTACTGCACGTGACTTATTGTGAAACTAAGCTCCACATAAACGGCAATTTAGGAATGAGCAAAAACGTAAACCAATAAAGAACTTTGTTGTCAGGTAGGAATACAAGCATTTTTCTTCAAGGGCCAAATGAAAGACGGTAACTGACAGAGGGTAAAGCAAACTTTGAACTTATATTTAAGGAAATGTACGGCGTCGATCTGTGGCTCATGGGTTCTGGAACAGACAAATTGCCTGGCTCGCTAGACCTACTTTTACTTCCATGATTTTAATGTCATTTTGAGTGAAATCCACCAACGTCTAAGCTCTTTTAATTGATTCCTTTTAGCTTTATTTAGGCTACAAGAGAAAAAGAGGTGCCCTATCGTTGCAGCGAAACAAACAGAAATATAATGTGTTGACTTTTATTGACTCCGTACACTGGATAAAAAAATAAAAGTATCTACCTAATTATAGTCTCGAGCTTCAAACAGACATTAAAACTGATGATACATAATTTGCAAACAGGATGCCAGTGTCAGCGAGACATTAAGAATCAAGAATTGCCTTCACGATACATATTCTAAAATGCTGGGGCATAATAAACTCCTAGCGCATGCAAAATCTTTTATGACACGTACAGATGTAGATATAATATCAAATGTGACTAGTTGAATCCGTTGTTGCGAATGTGAATTATCAAAGAACTACTCTTATGCAACGACAGGTATACTCACACACATATAATAAGAATAGAGCAGTTATGTAAATATTCTTTGAGATACGAGAGCGTTGAGATATACTTTATGCTCTTCGGAAGTTTATTATTCAAACAGTAACAAGGATTTCATAAGCTTTTGAATGAAGCCCAAATAATTTTACACTGACGATATATGCTGTTTGTTTTCCAGTGTGACCGAGGTCTTAACGCTTAAAGCTTCCTTAGCTGTCCAACAACAATACTGGCAGGCTCAACATCGCGATGTAGTGTATGAGCAGATGTGCATTATAGGCCAAAACACAGGACACTTTCGGTAAAGTTTGTCGGCGTTTTCCACATACTCAGACTGAATATTAAGAAAACGCTCAAAAAGATTCTAAACGCTTTTGGTTTTTTAAGACGTAACTTGAAAATGCGATTATTTTTAGGCCTCCGATCGTGAATACAACGTAGAAATTCCGAATTATATGAATAGCAAAACTGTTAAAGATGCGTCCGCAAAATGTATCAGGGCACGTTGACTAATTTGCAAATGCAATTAACAATGTGCCCAGTGAACAAATCTAGCGTCTTTTTCATTTTACAATCAAATATTAACGCATATAAACTAGAAGTATGAGAAGAAGTTTTATTGTTGCTCAATAAACGTTATGCAAAAAATAGTAGCGCGGTAACAGTTATCAGAGACACGCCATTCAAATTTTGATGACATATACTGCAAACAACATAGTGCTGTAATTTAACTGTTTAAGGCGTGATCTTATTATGGAAAGTTTCACCTTTTTACCAGATTGCAGATTAGCCTTATGAAACCATACGTAGACAGATTTTACTCACTGCATGGCAGCAATCCTCTATCAAAGTACGGAGACTCTCGTCTAATTAAGATATTTGCAGTAATGTACCCAATATGGAAGTTGTTAGTTGAACCATTAGAAACGGATTATTGCCGGTTCTTTGCTGCAACAATACCACTCGCTATGCGACTGGTAAAATTTTACCTCATTCAGTGCAAAAACGTGCTCGCAAAATAAAAATATGTTCATAAGGTGTGGGAAGTGATGCCAGTAGAATACAAGTGTCCCAAAAAGTCCCGTGGAAAGTACATTGAAAACAAAAGGGATCATTGGCCGACTGGCTTAGAAAATCCAAAAGAAAATATTGTTTCTAATTCACGTGAAAACCTCACTTACACATGCATTGTGTCAAGCAAAAGTGTTCCGGAAATTTTAAACGCTGCTTCTTGGCTAGCTGCTTCATTTTACACTAGTGAAATTTCATCGATTTGTTGTTGGACGGATTAGCATTAATCTACTTTGCCAATGATTCCGTTTAATAGTATAACAACAAATTTTAATCCTCTGTTCAAATACGATTTAACAAGTTGAGGTAGAAGTAGAGGCGCAATTGGGTAGTTGGTTCAATAATTTAACCGTAAGCATCAAAGACTTGTTCATAAGCATAAAGCATGCTGTTTGAGGGTCATTTAAAAGCACGTTATTGTTCTTTAACTAGCATCGAGATACCAGCTTCAATTCCAAAATGTAAATGGAATATTTTGCCCAGATAAAGCAATAATTATTTATTAGTTCATAAATAACGGTCCATCTTAGCAAAAACAAGCATATATCACTAACAAATTCACAAGAAACAAAGTTAAATTTTTAGCTTTGACTCAAAATCTTGATAGCAGGCTATACGCTGCTAAGGTAATCCTAAACGTGGGTTTGTTCATTCATGTCGTCTTACCAATGTCGAATATTTAAACTTTGAAGGACAGCAAAATGATGTGCTATAAGTGGAGATTTAATTTTCAGACTAATTTAAAAGCGTAAAATAAAAATTTGGATTGGATCCATTTAAGAGCATTTAAAGCATATTTATATCCACGAGTGGAAGTCTTCATTCGTTCACTTATCTCTGCTTAAGTATTGTTTGCATAATAAATTAAATGTACGCTATAATGGCTTTATAGAACCTGTAAGAAGTCTAAAGTAACTGCCAGCCAATATCGGATAGTATGGAAGAGCGAGTACTTTCCATTTATTACAGGTGTTCCTACCATAGATTCCCTGGGGGGGTTGGTGTCGGGGCTAGCGTTAGGGTAGGAGTTAGCTAAGATTAGGTTTACGACACGGAAGTATATTCCCAGCTTGAAATTTAGAACAAACATAACGTTACTGGCGTGCACATTTGCAGGTTCCGTTTATTCCCTATGCAAGTATGTGTTCAATAAATAATTTATTTTGGCCCACAAAATACAGTAGCTGGTTGACAACAATTGTGAAGGGGCTCTGCTCTGAGGTAGATGGGCTTGTATTACAAATTCGGAAGCTGGTTTTTTGTCAGTACAAATGGCGGTGTTAAGTGAACCGACGTTTCGCGTTATTTTTCTTGAAAAGGTAAACTTTTTTCAATTCCGCAAGCCGGAGTGTAGCGGACAATATTAATCAGCCATGATTAACTTCGTGTAAAAATTACGTTAAGTTGCTTGAAATTTCCTAAAGCACAGTTTTCGCAGGTAATCAGCAATTGATTATCCCATTTAGTGTGCACATCTATCTCCGGCATAAACTCCGAAAAAGTATGTAATAGAACCTAAGTTCGTTTTATGCAATTAGAAAATATTTCTAGGCCGTCTGTTGCCCAGTCCCTTAAAGCATTTCTATTATTACGCACAAGATGACCGATCACGGGTTAATCCTCTGATCTTCCTTATTCAATGGAGACGTGGAGCCGACGCAATTAATTTTGATAAACCTAATCTGACTCAACTAAGATCATGAAATTAGTTTACGTTTTAATAATGCGCAAGCAATCCAAGGGTTTGCCAACGGGAGAGCAGAGTGAGGGAGGCAGGTTCTTTATTGGAATTTGCTCCTCTCCATGGCTTTCTTCGTAGATAAAGATTAGCTTATCGGACTGCGGAGTAACATTTTCTAACTGTATGACCACGAATGTTTCCGATGTAGTTTAGTCCACTGATATAATTTTGATAGAAGGTCGTCAACTGTAAGTTGTTAGTTCCGCATCAATATCCGGTCTTCAACACCCCAAGAGCAAAATCCATCCGATTATTTGTCTACTCCATAGACTTTTCGTTCTGTCTTCTGAAGCTAGCTTAAGTCAGGTGCATGGGGATAAATACTATTGGTATGTTTTAGTATTGTGCTCCATTATATTTGGGTGTTCATGAAACCCAGATTGGAGGACATAAATCTGCTTTACTATTTTATCGCTCGCTGCACATTGCAGGATAACAAAAGTAGTACTGTAATTAAAGGGATGTTACATATTTCATCCGAAATATTGACCAGTTAAGGTTTCTTTACTTTAATCTCTCAAACGGAAACTGAGAAACTGATTAATAACACAAAAAATCTGTTTTACTTTTCGCTAATACACGCGAATACTAATTAAATCGTTATAAATTGGTGTGCTGTAGTCCCGTCTACCCCTGCCATTATTACATGGTCCCGGTAAATATTCCTAAATTTTAATTAACAGAATAAAAAGCGTTCATACTGGATGCTGCATGGAAAACTCGATCACATCGTTTTGTTCTGTCTTTCCTTTCGGCTTTCAGTTTTAACTAACATCGTGTAAGTGGAAAATATCTACACGACTGATCATGAGATAAACTCTTCAGGGGTGGGATAAAGTCTCCTTTTTCTTATGTCGTACGATGAACGCCAGCGTTTTTACTCTGACTTGCTAGAGACACGAGAAGAAGGCAGGTGAGCAACTACCAAGCACTTTTGAGAATTCCATGTCTGATACTCAATTGATAAAGTGTAAGTTTCAAAATAGTTTTTATACCATTATGATTTCAAATTCCTAACCCAAGAACGCTGGCTTCTATGGTTGCATTTGCGCCTTGCATTTTTTTCTTTCGTCACCTACTTAAAGTTAACACAAGAATGTTACAGTAGGATATCCGTTCGTTCAAGCGTTATTTGCACGTTTAGTTGACACAGTCGTGCGTACAACCACAGTATATGACAACATCCAGTCAGTCCAAGAAGTTATGCTGACGTCTGCACTTACGCTCCAGAAGACTCCTCCTGGCAGACAGCGTCCGCTTTTATTTATCCATTAAACCAGCTCGTAGGCCAACATACAGACAACAGAAATCCAATTGGCGATGAGTAGACTAAATTCCACACTTTATACTTGACTTGATTTGCGTAGTAAATTTCATAAAAGTGCTTAAAGGTTTGTTGCATAGAGTGAGAAACTTTGCAAATGTTCGGAGATTGCCGTCCCAAGGACAATAAAAATACAAGGGCCGACAGATAAATTGAAACATGTAAAAAGAGTTATCGCTAAATAAAATACTACGGGAATTTAAACGGCGTGAAGACACTTGTTCATAAAATGCTCAAGAAGGAAAAAAACATTGTTTTTTAAAATGTAGGTAAAAGTGTCGTTTAAGACGTTGGAAAAGCGCCTGTGGTCTCTTTCGCCTGCCAAACGTAGGGTCGTGGAGATGCTTATGCGGTTTCTTCTTATTCACCGTTACCAAACACGAGAACAAGCAGTTAAATTCCTTTGCTTTCAGGTCGCAACTTGATGACGAACATGATATTAGGCTAAATCACCCATTATTGGTAAGATATTTGCGAGATTTCATACATTACAACAAAAGGATCATGTGTTAGAGTGTAACCGTCAATGAAAGAACAAGAAATTTATTTTGCGCGTTAATGAGAACGCAAATAGTAATCCCAGTGCTTCAAAATTAGTAGACAAATTAAATATTGTATTATGCTCCATTGGTTGACAGTCATAAAAGACGGGATAACATAAAACGTCAAAGTTTGTAAAAAAAATCTTCATTACAAACTAAATATCTGCTTTTTGGCATTTATGGCCGTGAAGTATACGACTGAAACCTTACTTTGCATACGCTTTCTGGCATGGAAACCGATCGCATCGCTACTCTTATTCTACGAGCAGTCAGTGCCCATCTTTGGGACCAGAACTAACAATAACATGGGAAACACTGGATAATAACAAGAGTGGGTCACAGAATCCACTGGCCGGTTAAGAGCCTAGAGCATCCTAGATGACGTCATTGCTCACTCAGGGTTATTGCCTCACCCAATAACTGTGCGCTCTCCTAGATGAAAGCCTGGACCAGCGTTCATTTGTGCCTGTAGCCTTAATACAGTACACCTGAACGTAAGCATAACTTCGTGCCAATGATGGTTCTAATTAGGCTTTCCCAAGTTCTGAGTTTGCTTTCGTCTATCAGAAAGAAGTAAGTAGGCGTACTGACCTGGTAAGTATCGAAATGGGCAACTGCAAAAAGGATGCATTGCAGAATGACATAAGTGCTATTTATGAAACACCGATGAGTCATGGTTTTGGATCAAGAGGTGTTTTTACGTGGTTTACGGATTTGCCGATAATCTACAATGCGTCACGATCTCATAAAATGCTGGTCAAAATTCTGAAACGCGTTTTAGATTAGGAAGGAATATCTAGGTGGACTTGTAATACTGATTATCTTTCGACAAATTCCTATAATATTTTATGCTCGGCAGGATGTCGACTTTTAAATGCACCTCTTTTCAATCTTCTGTGGCAACCGTATTTGGTTGAGAATGACTACTTAAGTTGCATGCATTTTTCCTATTCATTTTCGGTGATCTTATAAATTAAAATATATTTCATAAAAGACGCGGGCAAAAGTACTTTCGTTTCCTTTGTTGATAGAGAATTATGTCGTCGTCATATTTCCTGCTCAAAGAAGGAGTAAATTTAGGCTTTAAAAAGTTTTCCGATTTCCGATTCTGATAAGTAATTGCATCAGCGCTTAGTGAATTAAGTCTACAAGGGGCATGCGTTTCGCGTATGCCTTTGAAAACATATCACACAGAGGCCAGAAAATTTTGCAACGGATGCGGGCTACGCTGTACATTTCATGAAGAGCAGTGATAAGCAGACAGGTACGATGTTGTGTGAATGCAAATTGCACGATCTTAAAAACTCTCATAATTAGAACCTCCTTTAAAACCTAATTATACTCCTTGATTAAGTACACCATTTAAACACGGCGTGATTCTCTGGCAGCTGAGTAAAAAGTGTTTATTGTCTTTGTTTTATAGACCATTAAAAAGCAATAGGAAAAATGCATGTCACTTGAGTAGTCATCCTCAACCAAATACGGTTGCAAAAGGAGGTAGCAAAGAGGTGCATTTAATAGTCGACATCCTGCCAAGCCTTAATGCTATAGGATTGTGCCAAAAAATAATCAGTATTACAAATCCACCTAGATAGTCCTTCCTAATCGAGGACGCGTTTTAGAATTTTGGTCAGCATTTTATGAGATCGGCCACCCACTGTATAAATCGTACTTGGCATTGCAGATTATTTATTTCGCGTTTAGGCTATTATTTGTGCCAAAGGATTCATTGCGCTTCCGTATTATATTGAATACAATGAATGTGAATCATGTATTGGGTTTTTAACAAAAACCTTGCTTTTTTAGGTCGGTGTAACTAGGACTGTTATGCCTGAAGGCTGGAAAAATTACATGAGAATACATTCACTTTTCACCCCAGCGTTTTCATGTTGAAGAAACAACTCTATACGTTTCTCTGCAGTTTTTAGCTATATTTATCCAAAGTCTCTAGAGAAACCAATTTTCTGGTCGCGTTGGATGTGTTTATTCGATATTAATTGGGGGCAAAAACGTCAGCATAAATTCGCTGTATTCAAAATATATTGCTCGTGTTCGCCACGTTTATGACTTTATAATTTTTGCGAAGAAAAAGCAGCAGCAAGGATCGAGTCAAGCTTTAAGTTTTTTTAATTTTTCATGCGGATCTTAAGTCTTGTACTATTCCTGTTTGCTGTAATGAATACTGTTGCAGGAGTAAAGAAGAATGTCTTTCAGTGAGAGACTAAATTTATAAATGTATAAAATTTAGAATTTTTGGTGGTTATTTTGCAGCCTCCCTATTCACAGGGTTTCGAAAATATCGACGTGTTAATGATCACTGACTAAAGTCAATGAAATGTCGGCTTTTACTTTACAATGGACAACAACAACAATGAGAACAGAACTGAGTTCCCGAAGGACCTTGTTATTGTGTGTTCCTTTTTCACGCAGAGTTCATTTAAGATATTACGCTTTTTTATCATATAACGCTAAGTAATCTAGGGGCGCTCAGTAATATTATTCACACTTTAAACATGATGAAGCGGTGGAATTTCTAATCACGGTATTTAGGAAAATCGTTAGAATTCTGAAAAGAGACATCTTAATGTGGCTGGCTCTTTTGTTTCGTTTGAATACTGATACTGGCTAATAGAATATCTAAATCCACAAACACATTCGTAAAGAGTGTTTCTGTTATTATTGATAGCTTTGCGAAAAATCTCATTCAGTGCATACGCGCTTTCCATGCACCGCATCAATCTTTTAGTTTAGCAGACAAACATAGAAGAAGGTTTTGCATGCTTGCATAAAAATGTAAAGGCTTCGGTGTAAAAAATATACGCGTACATAAATAGAAAGAAATTTGTGAAAAAGGATGAAGGTTATTGATAAAACCCGAACTGATCAACGGTGGTTATATGGAACGACGAACATTCTGGTTATTAAGTCAGCATCTTGTGAAAAATATTTTCCCTGCAGAATATAATGAACAGTCATATTTTTGAAAATAAAATTTTGAAATCGCAAAATAGCACTTCTCTCTATTCGTTTTCATTCCTTTCCTAACTGTCGCACACAAAATTTTGTTTTTTGGACGTTTCTTTAAAAAAACATATTTAAGCAAATAGACAGGGTTTAAAAAAATCCTCGGAAATTGAGTAATCTTTCCTTATGTTTTCTTAACTCGAATTCAACAATATACGAATATCCGCGTTTTCTTTTAAGAAAATATAAGCACTGTCAGTTCCATAAATTCGAACTGGTAGATGTACTAGTGTATACTAACAGACACTGCGTACTTCAGTAGCAATTGATTTTGGCCGGCCGTTGATCCCTTAGCATAAGTGATTACGTTAGATGCCACCAGGTGTCTTATAAATTTTTTTAGGTTATCGCAAAGTAGCTTTGTCTGTTTTATGTCCAAGAACTACTATATTAGTTATTATAGAGCTGGAATAACATACAAAGTACAACATTCTAGTGCAGTTAAAACGTGCAACCGGTACTTGGAAGAAAAAAATAACGACCTTAACATATTTAGGGTGAAACCCCAATCTTTTCTGCATAAAATCCGTCAGTTTTTGTTAGGTAACTACACGTGTAAGCAAAAATTTTTAGCGTTCTCTGGAATTTCGCCTTTCAAACAAACAAGCGGCACAAGCATTCATTTGCAAATCGCGGTGCAAAACCCATTTTAAGCAGAGGCTCTATTGAAAACATTCTCTTTGACAAAAAGATGATATTTGTTGCTGATCTTTGATGGTAAAATGCGTCTTCTAGGTAGTATGGTTCTATGCTTAAATCAATTTACGTTTTGAATCTCATTATACGATCAAATCGTCTCCCAAACGTAAACCAAATACACTGTTTTCAAGGAACGTCTTGCTTTGTTATTTTGAAAATTATGAAACATAAAAATCTTCTTTTCTGGCGGCGACCTAGAAAACCAAAACGACGCTATGTTGCTTCACATTTGGAAAACCCCATGAGACGTAACGGCCAACAGCGTCCTCGGAGAAAAGAATGACTCCCAAGGGAAAAATGTTCTTCGTCTGCTTTTTTGCGATTTCTGCTTTTTAATATTCGAAATTAATTTCCGATTCATTTCATGGCTAGTCGCTTCGCACGCTGTGGATGAGAGAAGCACTTCCTTTTCAACAATCTGAGTGTCTGTCAAGGCACTCTGTAAGTAAAACGTCTATTAAAAGTACTTCTTCTCCAATGGAGGGTATATTTTTGTCGATATTTAATGTAGAACATCATTTCCCTGGTCTGCATGGTTTTACGCTTAAACCGTCTCACGTTTTAAACCGTCAGTTGCGAACAATAACACTCCTGAGGATAAAGGAACGGCCGATTGTAGTTGACTGACAACTCCAAACCAAAAAGTCGTCCTTTATTGTGAGCGACTAGTGATATTAAAACGGTACTCTTCCTACTGGCACCTGGAGAACTTGAAATGTAAAGGCCTCTGCCGCCTCTAGAGAAGAGCAGGATGCTTTTACAGAATAAAAATTCACCGAGTTTGCATAAAGTGTTACTTCTTAACCCTACTCGTCCTTTAGGTTGCTACTAAAACGTTGGAACTTGGTCTCATAGAGTCATTGGATTCTTCAATCTGCCTAATGAGGTTGTCCAACATAATCCTCCTCGTCAGTCTCATCTTAACAATACTAGAAGAAAATATGTCGATTCGTATTTCTGGATGTTGTTCAAAATCATTCGACTAATTTCGGATATTTTATTGATTGTCATGGTGACATTACAGTGTTTGATGGAGAACAGGTAGTTGGAATGTGTTTTGGAATGCCTTTACATTCGGAATTTCTTAATCGGGTTTTCATATTTTCCTAATGTTCTTCTGTACAAGTTATTATGTTCTAAAAATGGACGTTTTCATTTGGTCTGAAATTTAGCAATGCCTATGCTTTCAATTTTTAAAGAATATTTTTGTGCACAGCATAATGTGACATTTCCATCTGTTCTGTATTTTAGTTTTGCTTTAGACCATCTGTGCTATACTGGTCATTATGTTTCATCCATCTTAACTGACATTTCAGCAGTTCCAATTTTTTTCCTAAGTTTCTCTCTCCCCCACCGGCTTCTTTATACAGTGTATTTTGAGAACTTGAAATAAGTCATCAAATTTTGTCGATTTTTCTAGTCAAAGAAACAAGCTACGCTTGTACCTAGTAATTATCTTGAAAAATTGTGCAGAACATCGAAAGATGAATATTCCTTAACTTGGTGTTCTTTGAAGTATAAATGTCTTAAATCCCAAAGAAGACAATATTTCCGGCAATTTCTGTCAAATCGCGCGCTTTGATAAAGAAAACATTTTCATGCGTTGATGCCTAAAGGCCAAATATTTGCACATGATTGATTGTTAAACTGCGTAAGTAAATATTTCTCTGGTATATGAAATAAGAACACCAAGGCAGAGAAATCAGTAGGGCCTACTAATGACAATGTGTTTCCTATAGAATAGCTCGTCGGTTCGATGCCATACAAAATTAAGGGGGCAGGGTCTGACTTATAACTTACGATGGAGTTGGAAGAAAACAACTAGCTGGCTTTTCTGGATGTCATCGTATGTCGCAAAGATTGTGGTGGACTAAAGACCAAAGTGTTCAAGAGAGCGACAAATACAATGCAATCACTGAACTTCAACGGCAACCATCCAATCAGCCACAAACGCAGTTGCGTAAGGACACTCAATAGGTGTGTCGAAGTCCACTGCAGAGAGCCGGAAGACAAGACTGCTGAACTACAATACCTCCGACGGACCTTCAAAGCCAATGGCTACCTGCGCAACTTCGTCAAACGGTGCATACGCATAAGGGACGAAAGGCCTAACCGCTCAGACAACAAATTTTGGCAAGTGCTTCCATATGTCAAAAACGTTTTGGCAGCTGTCGCCGCCTTCTTGCACCACTTGATGTTGGCGTTACACATAGACCGGAGGCAACCATCAAGTGTCAGTTAATGAAGCCGAAAGACCCACTGCCACGGCAAGAAACGTCTGAAGTCTTTTATTGGATCTGGTGCAGTTGTGGACAAAGCAACTACGTCGGAGAAACCGGAAGACAGCTCCGAACGCGAATGGCCGAACACGCTGCAGCGGTGCGGAGAAATGATGCCAGCTCTCAAGTTGCGGCTCTTTCGACGGGTTTCGGCCGCACATTCAAATTTGGCAAGGCTTAAGTCATAGTTTACTGTCCCCCCAGTCAATTAATAAGTGCAATGATCTACCCATTCCATACTCGGTGCTGAGACTTCGCCTTAGCTGAGTAATTAGACACGCGGGGAGCGCACTGGGGAACACTTTTCCCAACACCAGGGCGAGTGGGTCGGATGATTGAGCAGTCGTCACACCAATATCCAACGCCCGTGATGAAATTGCAGCAATTAACGACGCAAATGTCGGCCATCACATCCCGTGAGAAGGTCCCTGATCAAGGGGGGAGCCGTAAACATTCATAGGTATGCGGTAGCATGGTTACTGCATCCTATGAATACTGCAGCCCCTTATGCATGAACCACCTTTATCTGTTTTGTCTTTGATGATTGTTTCGAGCAGCAGTCCGATACGTCGGGCTAATAAAGCTCTTGTCCCATTGGTCGTGTCTCCTTCTTCAAGGTTTTCAATCATGAAATTTTCAAAGACCGTGAAATGCCCATGCATACAGCATCGCATCAGCACGGATATTAATATTATTCATAAAGTATACAGCCTGTTTCACATTTATTGCCTAATTTTATGATTACTTCGTGTCTTCTTAATAACGGCTAGAAGAAATATTTGATATTGCCTTGATGGAACATACACAACGTGTTCTTTACCAACCACAGATTTAGGTGTGATATCAGGCAAAACAAAATATTATTTGGGAATTTGGAAGGTCTCAAAACCAAAAATACCCCTCATTCTAAATGTAAAATTTTAAGATATATTTTTCAACCAAATAAATACAAAACTTCTTAAGCATATTTTGTATGGTATAGTTGAATATGTATGGCCATAAAAACCATTATGAAAACTTCGCATTACCTGAGTAAGCGCTTTTACGGTATAGTTTTTTTGGTGGCTGCAAATAAGTTAGTTTAAAAGCCAGTATCCTGTGATTCTTCTGCATGGTAATTAATATTACAACCTCAAGTAAACAGTCATTTGTAACTGAAGACACATTATAAAATTTCTTGAAATAGCGCATTTACTGTGGATTTATCTCGACGTTAACCCAAAGGTTAATCGGTCTCAAGAATTGGGACTGAACGAAGCAGCATGAAGTAAATGGAGAGAAAAAAACTGAATTACACAACTTACACAACTTAAAATTTGATAAACTAATCGTCTCTTTTATGAACTCTGATTTCGTCTAAAATATCGGATAGGCTGCTCCAGCCACAATTCGTCAGCACAACGTATTTTATTGCAGTTTACAATTTAACAAACAGTATCACCTAGGTAAAACCCCCCAAACGTATACTTCTTAAATGCATAACGATGTCAGCATTGCAAAAAGAAGTAGTCTTCAATCACAAAAATGTACATTGCGCTTTCTTCGCACAGACTCTACACATGCGCAAATGTTTATATTTTACGACAGACGAAAAGTGAGTTGTGACATTGAATCCCCTTCCCCAGATCTCCCTGAGGCAATGCTGGCCATCTGACGGTTTCGCGACTAACAGGTACTTTATCATCTTCTAAACTTGTTATTTCCTATTTTTCAAAGCGGACCGATGATCATGGACCAATACTTATCAATTTTGAAATATATTTACGAGATCTGTATAAGGCTATACTACTAGTAAACTAAGACGGGCAGACGACATGACAGATGAGGACAATTTCCAAGCAAAAAGTAAGAGACTACTGGCAAAGAAAACAATCTGACAGTAGAAGACTTTCCGTCGGTAGGGAACCGTTTTACCGGTCAAAATATGTGACAATTGTGAAGCATGAAAATTGTGTTTACCATGGACTGCAATTTTTGATGGCTGCGTAAACAGCTTATAACTGTGCGGCATATCCCCATCGGCCTAACGTACAAAAAGCATCTCGCGCATCGCGCATGTCAAAAATGAAACAGTCTAAATTATCTTTGAGCAAATCAGGTCGCAGATGCTGTTACCGATTGCGGCGAAAATTGCGGTTGGCCGTTTCATGCATCTCCATCAACCACACTCTTTTTGTAACGTTCAACCCGACGTGCAAGAACTGCCGTACCAAATATAACTGGTTGTGTTTAGGGCTGCTTTTAACTATGAAAAAAAGGGATTTCTAAAGGGACTTTTTTGTTTTCGCACTGGACATACCAAAAAATCCTGCACAAATTAGTTCATGGTTCAGCAACCCGTAAGGCATAATCCTGGGTTGATATGTACATCGCAGATGCAAGCGGTGACCTAAGTGATAAAACGTGTCTGAATTTACGAATGATTGCTTACCGCTCGCAAACCGGCCCTAACCCATGAAACTAATGTCTATATTAATCATTAACGACTTGACGGAAATTGAAAACCTAAAAGAAATACTAAAGGTAATTTTACGTTGTATAAAAGCACCATTTTTTCCAGAAAGCAGAAAGCCCTAAAAACGTCAAAATGGTTTGAGTAAATTTCGGTTGTAAATATACAGGATGCCTGAGTATGCAAAATAGTAAGTACTTACGAGTGCATAAATAGAATACCTTTTAACAGTGGTGCTTCTAGGAATTTTATATCTAAATGTCTTTTACGAACTAGTGTAATGTTGGATATGGAGGTTTGCCAACAGTTTACACTCTTAGTATGCACTTCTAAACTACGTCGGAGAAACTGGAAGACTGCTCCGAACGCGAATTGCCGAATACGCGGCAGCGGTACGGAGGAATGACGCCAACTCCAGGTCGCGGCCCATTCGACGAGACCCGGCCACAAATTCAAGTTCAATGAGGCCGAAATTCTTGCGAGAGGGGATAATTGTGTGAGCCGCGAGTTGCTTGAGTCATGGTTCACGGGACCTCAATCTATCAACAGGTGCAACGACATGCCCTTTCCATACTCCTTGCTGAGGCATAGGCTGGCCAATGTAATTGACCACTCGAAGCGCGCGCAAGCCGGTGAGCCAGATGGCCGAGCAATCATCACGCCAGCATCCAACACGGGTGATGACATTTCGGGAATTAACAACTTGCATGCCGGCCAGCAAGCAATTAGCGCACCAGCGGGCAACGATCCTTCATGAAGGGGAACG